>JACCGJ010012133.1:0-16227 GCA_013407085.1 Atriophallophorus winterbourni
AGCAGCAACAAAGCTTCAATATTTTATATCGAGTCATACATTTAAACCGCGGCGACGTCAATTATATTCGGTGGCAGTAAAAAAAACCGGATTTAAAATAAATAAAATTTGTAAAAATGAATTTGAAATGACTTCGATTACACTATCAAGGATACATTTTACTAAAATTGCTGCAAAAAATATTTAGATGGTAGCTTTTCTTGTTTCAAAAGGTCCGGACCACACATTTGATTGATAAGTGGTGAGAAACATTGAATTTGTGTGAATCATCACTAAGCTAACTTTAATGTTACGATCAATATATTAGGTGCACATTATTCACCGCAGACAACGTACGATATTCTTGCGAAAGAGTTTCTTGTTTTTCAATGAACATATTGCGCGAAGTTCAAATCAGCTGTATTATCATGATTTTTTAACACATTTCTGTTGTTAAAGTTACTTTGATTACACGTTTACAGATACACCTCAATAAGATCTTCACAAAACGTAGTTAGACGAAAGGTTTTCTTCTTCATTAGGTCCGGACCACACATTTGACCGATCAGTGGTGAGATGCGTTGATATTGTGTGAATCATCACTAAGCTAACTTCAATGTTACGATCAATATATTCGCTGCAAATTATGCATCGCAGACAATGTACGATATTCTTGCAAAAGTGTTTCTTGTGTGGTTATTTACATTATTCGGCTGTCATCAAGATGGAATGAAGCTTCGGACATACACTGATTAATCTTCAGCTGTTCACTAGATTTCCTTATTTCCACACTGTTAAATAATTTCGTGAGCCTTATGTTTGGTGAAAGTCTATATCCATCGTAAGAATCCTATGACATTGAAACGTGAGACAAAAATGGACAGCGCAAAATGATGATCCTCGAAACTGAAATTTAGTGCAGTTACTTTGATACGCAATACTGTTCCTTCATTAAACGTTATTGTTATTAGAACGTTTACTACAACATCACAAATCAACATTCAGCTTGGTAGTGAAACCGGTGTGTTGAAATCGTCCCTGGTAGCTATGTTTGATGGAGGCATACAGAGTAATCCTTTGTTAAGTGATACGACTGTAACTTACTGAATATGAATGGATCAAAAGCATTCAAGCAAAAACATTTTCTGGGGGAAATCTTCAAGATTATGTTCGTTTGTTAAAAAACAATGTTATTAGTCTTGTCCAGAAAGATATACTTTAGTGTTCACCTGAAATTACAAAAGGTGAAAGTTGTGCTGTTGGTGTGATTTATCGACCAGCGACAGCAGGCGAAGCATACTATGCTAGTTTAATAGAGAAAACTTAGCTGGTTGTTACCAGATATCGAAACAACTGCCTGATCTTCTGTTACTTTAATATCCCGAATTTACCAAAAAGCGAGAATACACAAGTGAACTCTGTCGATCATCTATTCTACAAAACGTTGAACGAAATTGCTTTATTCAGCCAAATCTCAAGCAGCGCTCGCTTCAGAGGCATAAACACACGGTCCATTCTCGATCTTGTTCTGACTAGCGACGAAAATGTCATCGAGGATATCCGCTACGAAGCACCTCTTGAAAAGAGTGATCATGTAGTCATTGATTTCTACTATATATCTGAAGCGAAAAGAGCAAATAATGCTCAGAAAAAGAATAACATAAATCGATACGGTTACATTATCAATGTCTTTTCAAGACGTCACTGACTGCACACCGATTAGCATTGATGTCCAACATTTCTGGTCATCCATACTTTTTAAGAAGAAGACGAGAATGACTTCATTCGAATTTTCAGCAATACATTAAATTCTCCGCAAAATACAAAATAATATAAAATGTATAATATGCACCACAATGAAATAATACTTGAGCTAATAAAGTGTCAGTTTGCCATAGGCTGGACAAATGTGAGGAGAATTAGAAAAATAAAAATTAAAGAATAACTGGAACGTTTCAGCGACATTTAAAAAATTGTCAAGCGCTTCTTTAACTCCATAACAGCTTTCGATTGATCAACCATGTATCGAGCCAAGTATGGAAAAAAAAAGTTTCTAAATTTGTTAATTCTCAAATAGGGAATAACATAGTAAATTCGGGTGGAGGAAAAAGATTCACAAGAAGCAAGGCTTTTGTTCAGTGAATGTGAACAATCAGAAGAAATAGTTGCGACGAACCTGTTGCATTTACGAAAGTGACGATCAACAATAGTGTCTCGAATGTCATCAGCGGGAAGACAACTCAAGCTTAATACTTCTTCTGATCATCATAAAATCCTTTTCCAAAAAGCCGGAAAAATTACGGGGACAGCGTAAAGGAGGTTTGGAATGATGCAGTAAAAAACAAAAAGTTAAATTACTTTCAGTGATATGGAGAGAGAACGGAGGTGAAGTGCATAGAATGACAGTTGGCGCATCTTTTTGAATTGATTTTTTTTGTTTGGTCCAGCTAAGGTTGTCAGATATTGTTATGCCAATATACTTGAAGCTGTAATATCTTTCGAACACAGAGCCGTTAAACGAAACGCGAGAAATTTCATCATGAAGGGCTAGATAACGCTATCCAGTCATGTTGAAAAATACCATATCGTTGCATTTTAAGGGATTCAGAGATAAACCAAACGTGGATGACCATTGACCAACGTTTGAAACCACTGATTCTAAAACATGTTGATCGATCCAAAGATTATAAAAATCAACCAAAAATAGAACCTGACTCAAAATATGTATCGTAACACCTGAAAATTCGTGATCCGGAGTCGAACACGAAAATGGATAAAAGTGAGAATCTGTGCGGGGAGAATCGATATACTGCAGTCAACACCTGAATTTTGAAAATCTTACCGTTTTTTGGGAGAGAAAATTAATAAACTTGTCCAGGAGGATAAAGAAAATTATCATATCAATCTGATGGATAAACTTGAACGTAAGTCGTAATTCCTTTTCCAGATGTTGAACACAAAGGGAAGGGTGAAGCCAGTTGTTTCCGCTTTACGTACGATGAGTGGAACTACATCCACATCTATCGAAGCCGATAACGAACTCGCTCAATTTTACTCTAGAGTGTTTTACCTAATCGAGCGCATATCTAACGATATACCTACATTCAGATGGCAGAATACAATTCATGAAATCGTTGTGAAACCCGAGATTGTCCTGGTGAAGCTACGCGGGTTAAATACAAAAAATCACCGGCTTCTGAGGAAATAACACCATTCATCCTAAAACTATGCGACCATGCTCTATTATCACCACTCTCTGACCTTTTCAACCTCACCTTGATTTGTAGCACGGTTGTTAATGACTGGAAAAGTGGATTAATAACTCCGATATATTAAAGAGGGAACCCATCTGATGTGTCTAACTACAGACCAGTCACGTTGTTGCCAAAATTCTCTAACGTTCTCGGACAACCTGTAGCTGAGAAACTCATTAAAAATTTGGAACAAAACAAGCTGATTTCCATCACACAGCACGAATTCAGGACAATGATAATCATAATATATATTCTTGAACATCCAAGGCATTCAATACATGATCAGTTTATCAAAATTTGAAAAGCAAAAGAAATTAGAACAGTGCAAGTGACCGAAGTAAGCGGGATTTTATTTTCCGTTCAATAATGGAAATGAATATACAGAAGGTGAAAAAATATTCTCAATGTCTAATAACAATAAAATTTCATTAAAATGATGTCCAGATTTACGAATGGCAAAACACTCTAGTCTCACCAATCATCTCATAACTCTTGACAATTGAACTTCAGCCGTTGACGATGGATGCCCTATCCATGCTTGTTACTGGGACATGTCTAAAGCGTTTGACCGTTGTAACCACAGCATACTGCTGCAAAATTGAAGCAGCTCGGTGTGTGCGGCTGACTATTGGCCTGGATAAAGGATTACTTGACTGGTAGAGTCATAAGTTTAGTGTTGATTTAGTATAAGTTACAAGCGGCGTTCTTCAATGCTCAGTCTTCGAGCCAATAATCTTCCTCGTGTACGCGACCCATATACACGAAATCGTACGCAGCAAAATCATTTTATTTGCGGATGACCTCAAAGTCTGCACTAGCGTACGCACCATAGAAGATTGCCAAATTATTCAAAAGGATCTCGAAGCACTTCATATTTTTCCTCGCGGAACTGCCTACATTTCAACATCCAAAAATTTAAAATGTTAAACGTCGGTAAATCATTCGAATTCTCATACTCTCTGGGATCTCAGCAACCTTCATGGGTTACTGAAAAGAAAGTCCTGGGCGTGTGGATTAGCAGCAACTTGAAGTCTTCACGGCAGTGTTCTGTTGTATATAAAAAGTCATTCCAAAACTTACATTGCTCTGAAGTATCTTTGATCGTTTCTCAAAGCAGAAACTCACACGTATAATTAACACATATATCAGACTAACAATGGTGTATGCTGTTCAAGCATAGGCCCCATGTTTAAAGAGGGACATGACCGTGCTGCAACCGGTACACCACCGCGCTATGAAACTGGTGACCGGGCTATACAACAGTCCATACGAGGAGTGGATTGCAACTCTAAACCTCTTTGACTTTTCGTACCGTCGGCTCATGGTTGGCTCGATCCTGCTGTTTAACATTCTGCATAATGTGAATCTCCCACTTTAACACATGTTTCATCGGATAAAGCATGTAGTAGCAGATCGCAGGGTTACAAGTTAATTATTTCACACTGCAGATCAAATTGTACAAGGTTTTCCTGTGCTGTCAGAGTTTGTTTTATATGGAACTCCCTGCCCAGATATATCATTTGCGCAACAAGCCTCAACTCCTTCAAGGCTAAACGTGATAAGTATATGTTGCCCAAATCCACCATTGCACCTGAATAAATTTGCTGACTTTTCAAATGGATAAAACTTTTGTGTTATTTTTATGCATTCCCTATATTTTTAATCTTTGTTCACTTTAAAGTATTTACTTTTTGAATAATTAAAACTTTGAATTACTTAGAATTTGGATCAGTTAGTCAGTTAAAAGTATGTTATATTTTCTCCATCTAAGATTTGTGATAAGCTAGAGTTATCTAATTTCGATATAATAAGCTGTAACTTGACAAATTGAAAAGAACTTATCCTCAACAAAAATACTGCAAGATCAATTTCACATACTTCCACACCGTAGCTAAGCTATTCAGATAATATCAATACTGTGATACGAAACTTATATTTACTTGCTACCAAAACCAGGTAAAACGTACAAAGCATGCATCCTGTACGCACGGTCCTTAATTGATGTGTACAAGTATCACGGAAAGGGTCGGGTGCTATGTGTGATGCAAATACTTGCAAATGGACAACCCAGTTCGGGACGTTTTTCAATCAATTTCTCTCGCAATAAATTTGTGCAAATCAGTTTCATTGACAACCATCCTACACGAGTATTTACGAAACTATACATACAAATTCTGCTATAATAAAAATATTTCCTAAAACGTGAGTGGGCAGTGATAACGTATTTAATAGATTTTCAAATGTTCATACGGCACATTTTTCCGTCAATTCGATTTCAACATGGTTCAATGATCTACTATTGCGTAACATTCAATGAAACCAAAATGAAAAAAAAAACATTTTCCACTCATTTTGCTTGTGTGTGATGTGGCAATTTTATTGGTGCGAAACAATAAGCATTCATTGGTGGAGCGCGTTACTCGTCCAGTATAAATCGTCTGACCAAGGTCACCAAGCAGAGATTTGCCGTGTAAACGTGTCATTTAAATGAGATTGATCATTCTAGCTGCACTGGTTGCAACTGCAATGTGCTCTCCAAGTGAGAATTATATTTCAATATATAATTTCAATTCGTCGTAACTTTAGCGTTCCTTTCAAACTTTCCTTACCAAACTCATGTGATCTTCTTCCTCAGGTGTTGGACACAGTAAGTCTTTGCACCTTGTTTTACACTTGATATGAACTGTGAGTTGCACAACAACATTTCTTAGGAGATTACTCAAATGATGAGCAAAAGTGCCGCTTCCTTAATTTGGGAAATTTGAATATCTCCATCGCACATCTTTAGAATTTCGAGTTCTGCTCTCTCAAACTGTAAACATATTTTAACCTATGATATGGTTGTTCAATCTATTATTATATTTTCTTTATAAAACAGACGTATATCTAAGAACAAGAGGTTTGTTGATATTTCGATGACTGTATTTATATTCGTTAGGTCACCAGAAATTGAACAACACAAGGAATCTCAATTGATTTACTAATAAAGTTATTATACTTATATTTATAACACGACAGAATACGATGTCACAATAAAGAATCTCAACTTCATTTTATAAATTGATGCCCTATATGATAGATTACCGGGTTTCTCGCAACCGGTTTCGGGCACTTTGCCGTCAATCGTTAGATACAAGTTGATAAGTCTGTTCGTGAGCTAAAAACAGTAGTAAACGGTAAATACAGCTTTAGGAAGATGCTTCCATGTTTTTCCATATTTCCGATTTCCGATTACTTCTTTGTTCATGAATCTCAGCCTCAGGAAAAACTTTGTTTCAATGCTGTGTGTTGGCCTCAATCATTTCATGTTGAACTTGGGATTACATCGCTCGATCGGCAGACTTTCGAATGACTAAACACTCCGCTCCGGCAGCATCAAAATAAACTGCAGCAGTCACTGCAGTACGTTTTGCAATTTCTCTAATCTGACAAATCATATATCAAAACGATTGTGTTAATGTTTTAGTTTTAACGTGAGATGATTTAGTAATCCCCATTTAAAATAGACGTATTTTAGTAGAGGAACATGATTGAACACGCGAATGCACTTTTGCAGCGAAAGCAATTATAAGAGGAGTAAAATGCCAGCGAGCGAATATAGTATTGTACTGTGATTTTATTCCACCAAGAGTCAGATTATCTTCAAATAAATAGGTCAATAGTAGCGAAATATTGTGTTAAACTGACACACATTTTGTGGAAACATGATATAAAGTGATTGCCTTGCACAGAAATTGCAAGTAAATCGATAAGTCAAATCTAAGGTATATGCATCCATTCTATAGAGAAAATTGATATATAATAGCTAAATGTAGTTTCACGAAGAAAATATGAATGCTTGTTTATCGGTCTGACGTTATGAACAATGTAGTTTATACATATGTTTTACTTGTTCTTCACGGTTAAACTAGAATGATTTATCTTTTATAAAAATTAAAATTTATCGTATCAAAAGATGTTTTCCGATGTATGGAAGAAGTTCCGTTTAAAGAATTTTATGAATGGTAGAAATGAGATTTCTGCGGAATTTACATCGTCGTAAAATGAACGTTTTGGACCGATAGTAAAATAGCTATGTTCGTCCAAGCTGCTTCTCACGTTATTCGCTATGACGATTGCAGAATATATAACCTGAACAGAGAACATCAAAAATGTCTAGCAAATTAATCCCAATTTCATTTATTCAACGAATATAACAGAATACGTTTGTTACATTTCTGTTGATGGAGTTCTGCCCGGAAGAATTATATGTTTTTCCCATTGTAGAAATGTGCGAAAGTATGTATCATTCGTATAAAAATATTTGAAATTTTACAAGTCTCACTATATTCGGCGCAGTTATGGATGCGAAACTTTATATAGAGATTCAATTCAACGATGCAATCAAATTCACATATTCACACAAACAGAAACTGTTTATGGTGTGTGAATGCGAACTAAGTTAGCAACCCATTATTTTGGTAATCTATTTCTGCTTAATATAAATATTTCTCGCAAGTGAAATTGTAAATACAACTTTCTCGATTAACTTCGCTGATGAGCTTGCTAGTGAGGATACGGTATCGGTGAAACACGTATTTGCTGTGCCACGAAACACAGCTGTGCTTTCACCGCTGTGCATTTTTCTAATTATTTCTAAATGGAACGCTTTTATAAAGTCTAACCCAAATTCATCCATAGGCTGCGAGATGTTTGCCTACCGTCAGCATGGAAAGATTTTGTGGTAACCCCAATTTACAAGGGTGGCTGTTTTTCCGACGTTGCGAATTACAAGCTGCACTCCGCATCTTGAAAATTTTGGAGCGCATCATAACTCAGTATAGCGTGGGTCACCTTGAAACTAAAGGACTTTTATCAGCAGCGCAACATGAGTTTAGCCAACACAGATATTGTTTTTTCAAATCCATTCATCACTCTAGATGATAAGACAAAGTTTTTGACCCAGGATACTCTGTTCATGCGCGCTATATTAATGTATCGAAGGCATCAGATAAATTCAACAACAGCTTTCTTCTGCAATAACTAGTGAAATATGGGACAACAGGAAATGCTTGTCATGAATAACGGATTATCAGACCGATTGCCATGTGCGAGTTCGCATTGAAGACGTTCTATCAAAAACATCGACGTCAACAACGGCGTCCCTCAAGGTACATTGCTCGTGCTTGTCCTCTCCATGATATATATAAATGATGTTGCGCAAGTAGTACGACGCAGGATAGATTTTGTTGATGACATAAAAGTATGTAAGCAAATCTGAACCATGGGAGTTCGTTTGATGCTGCAAGTCTCATTTAAATCTGATGGTTGGCATGGCCAGCATTACGGGCATATATATAACCGTGATCATGAAAACTTGACTTTACCAGCGCTGAGAAGAATCTCGGTATCTGGATTACTAACAGCCAAAAAGTCTTAAATGTTGCTAGCAGTACATTTGAAACGATGAACAGAATATGTTTACAGTTCTCTCCTGTAACACTTCCAAATGTTATCCATCCAACAATATCTTCGGGTTCCTAGTTTGGAAACCGTGGTTGCGTAAAGAAATTGGATTGCTAGATAAAATTTATCTCACAGCGACTGAGCTATTTGATGCAACGCAGCACATCCCAAATTAGAAAACGAAATCATCACAATTAACATGTTACTGCGTATAAAAAATCACTCTCTATGCTATTTAATATAACACAAATCACATAAGAATACAGGAAGTCGTTCAAGTTGTCTCGCTATCCCATACTCAAGACTCTATTGTATATTTTTTTTCTTCACGCTGCGTATTAGCTTTCGGTGGAATGTACTATCACATGAAATTGTAGCTTACTTGGATATGTTCTCCGAGCTTGTTGAGTTTGCATCGGACGTTTCGTTGCCAGACTAGGCAACATCTTCAGCGATTGTTGGCGAATTGACTGCTCGAATTTAATCTGACGCCCAATTGTATCGCTACCAGGAGCACCCTCATACAATCTATCCAAGGAATTGAGAAGAAGACTACTATACCTTACCCATGGGTCAGAACACTCATTCCAATCAGACGCAGAATTCCTACAGAAGATCAAGGGAACCAAGATCAAAGATGAGGAAATTATGGTGTCATTCGACGTTTTCTTACTCTTTACCTCGATCAACACCACCCTAGCGAAGCAAACTGTGGCATCACTTCTGAACGAACAAATGATGGCCGATGGAGAAAGACTTAACAAAGAAGACCTATTACAACTGATCGACTTATGCCTTACAACACAATTCACCTCCAACAGACAAGCTTCCGAACAAACAAGAGGCACCCCAATGGGCTCACCAATCTCAGGACTAATCGCTGAAATCGTAATGCAGGGGCTGGAGTAGATCTCCCTACCATTGATGCAACCCACCCTATGGGTACGCTACGTGGACGATACTTTCGTGATTATTAAACGATCAAGACTTGAGGAAACTGTACGATTACTCAACTGTGTATTCAATGGTATACAGTTAACAATGAAAAAAGAAACAAGCGGTCAATTACCATTTTTAGACGTACAAGTCACCAGACTGAGTAACGGCGAACTACAGACCAATTTCTATAGAAAGCCGAGCCACACCGACCAAATTTTGAACTTCAAAAGCAACCACCCAACAGCACACAAGAAAAGCTGCGTTCGGACGTTGTTTCAACGCGCTAGAACACATTGCAGCACACTCACACTGCAAAGAGAGGAAGAACAATATTTATACAAACTATTCCAGAAGAACGCTTACCCGAAGAACTTCATCCGTAGATGCCAAACGACACGCCCTAAGCGAGACCAGACTGATGTTATGCAACGGGCGGCGTTACCATACGTCAAAGATATCTCGGAAATGACATGAAGACTCCTACGACCTCATGGTATTTTTATCGCCCACAAACCAACAGCAACGCTACGTAACGTGCTCACAAAAGTGAAAGATGCAATAACCAAAGATGAAAACGCAAACGTAGTGTACAAAATACAGTGCACGCACTGTGACAAACACTACATCGGGCAAACCGGTCGAAAACTAAAAACTCGAATCCATTAGCATCAACTAGCCGTACGACGTCACGACACCAAGTCTCTCATATCAACGCACGTCGACAACGAAGATCACGAGATAAACTGGCATAACTGCCATTTCTTGGGTCGAGATAATAACAAAGCAGCACGAGAGTTCATCGAAGCCTGGTACTCCGGTGAACGATCGATCAACGAACACGTGAGCTTGGACGACATCTACGCACGGATGCGACTGAGACAAAGAACCGTGAAGGCAGCCAACCAATCAATCAATTACATGCGATCACGTGACCAGTGGTCAGCCGGCCAAATACCATTGTCAGTTCAAATTCGAGCAGTCAATTTGCCAACAATCGCTGAAGATGTTGCATAGTCTGGCAACGAAACGTCCGATGCAAACTCAACAAGCTCGGAGAACATATCCAAGTAAGCTACACCAACGACCCGAGCTACAAATATTCCAAACAATGATAACATGAAATTGTACACGCACCTACGATCCATAATTTCAATTCCAAACTGAATGATTACAACAAAAAACACTATCGACCATATACATTGACGACCGAAACAAGGCACAAAACTCAATGACATTTTGATGGCATTCTCTGTAATTTTCTGAAATATTTTTATTTGAATGTAACACTGGGTCTGAACGTTCTTATGAAACAGGCTATACACAAACATATTTTAAATAAAGATTATCTGTTACATTGAATAAATATTTTTGTAAAATAAAGTTTATTGTAATAAATAATATGTCGATTTTGTCTATTCGATTTATTCCGAAACAGTTATATCATTACGTAAAAGTCGTGAGTAAATCGATTTTAATGAAATTCAGTAACAAGAAAACGAAAATGTTTAAGCACTGTATGCTAAATTTCGAAATTCGCGGACGTTTTCAAATTTTCAAGGTCACAAATCATTGGGCATTAAATTCTGTTGATTTCAATAAATATATGAGAAAAAAATGAATTTAATGAACACACGAGGTAGTACAGGTTTTAAAATAAATTTAGTCAACCAGGTTTTCCTCGTCAATAATTTGGATATAAATGTGTAAGAATTATGTGAGAAGACAGCTGCTTCCTTGTCAAACTTAAAAACCTAGAATTTATCAGAGGATTTTTGATAAACAAATACTAGTTGTGCAGACAATCTATCAAATAATTCACCTTATCTTCCAAACTATTTTTCCAACGTAATAAGAACTTGACAAATCGATAGATTAAGATTGATAGATTGATTGCACATTCCTAGGTTCATTGCAGCACTCAATTGAGTGTAAATGAACGAAATTTGTTTCATTATAACGGATACCCACATCAATTGCAATTTTTCATAAATAAAAGATGCTTGTTCAAGTGTTGCATGCGTAGCTACGCTTGGCACAAATTTGGGTAGATGACTGGTTGCAAAGTTATCGCATTTGTTCTTTGCAAATTTCGTTGGTTCATCGTTCGTAGGTATGCATGAGATATGGGTTGAACGCATTCTCAGAATCTCGTAACAAATCCGATATTCGAAAAAGGATAGACTTAATCAACAGTGGATCTTCATATGCGCTACTCAAATCACGACAAGGGTACGTCGTTTTTAATTCACTCCGAGAAATAAAATATCAGTACGTGGGCTACGATGAATTAGCGGGGCATTTGAAAATTGTTCACCTAATATGGATGTGAATTGGTTAGAAATAAAGGATTGGATGGCTTAAAATCCATCAATTGAATGGCTGAATTTGTGCATCGTGAATGAAGAATCTAACATTCGTAATTATAAACACACTTGTAAGTCGAGGTTCCCATTTTTAGTCGTTGGGTTTCAAATGAATTAGTTTTTCGTTTGCTTTTAAAACACTCATTTATCATAGGTTGATTTATAAAACAATATTTCTATGAAATATGATTACTGATCAATAATTCATATTCACTATCTCAGTTTGGGAGATTCGGGGTACGTATATGTTTGAACATTAAATGGAAAAAAGATCGATTTTGGTAATTTTCATTCATCAATGTTTTTGTTGTTTGTACTCTTCGGTCGATGTTGTTGTCCTAAATTTACATCACATCCACATGATGGATCAATGCTCTGCAGCTTTGTAAACAACTGAACAGTCTGATTCGGTAAGAATAATCGCATCCGCAGTGCTTGCAACGATGAGCAGAACTCGGTCGTTGGGCGTCTGTTGCACACCGACGGCGTGATCTGTGTTCCGCCGCAAAAAGCTGCATCTGATCCTACCAACGACGCTTTAAAAAGACACCAATTTGAGCGGTCAAGTGCATGTTCTTCCCAATGAGTGTGTTCAAGGCTAAACCTTTGGTCAATATCCCAAAATCAACTGACTTATAATAGTTTGAGTTCACTCACAGCCAAATAACAGAGGAAAAATCGATTGCAACATACTGCAAAAACCTGGATTTACAGATAAAAATATCTTCATTCGTTTTCAGAGATTTCCAGATCAACAATTCATATGAAACACAATAACTGCTTTAAAAAAGCAAGATTTGTTGCATAACCGATGAGATTGAATCATTTAGTCAGTCTTAAAACACAGGACAAATATCTTTTTTTCAACTGGCAGCATCTGAAATTAACAAGCGATTGTATAATAATAAATGACACATTAAAATCACGTTTATCGAAATGTTTTATACCATTTAGATCAAGTAACAATTTCAAGTGTTTTAGAAGGTGAAATTAAGAAATTTACTAGGATGAAATTTCCCGAGATTTCAAGACCTGATTGTAACATATTGATGTGAATATCTGCCCCAATCTTAATTTCAATATTAGAAAATGAATAGATGAATCAATGAGCATTCAAAAATTAGAGTCGATTAAAATGCAGCACGGAACTGCTTACCGAGTATTTTGTGATCAAAATGCATTCGAGTTCAGGTTAGTAATCTTGCAAATCGTGATCAATGTTGCTTATAAAGCATGGTCAAGATTAACGCAAAGATGTGCGCCACGAGCTGATAAATGGATCCAAAATTTGCAAATTCTAAAACTTCAATGATCACTTGAGAATTATTTTACTGAGAGCAATTAATATTCAACTTGTGGCTTTAATCACAATCGTGTTATGTTAGCATCCAGAATCCCGATATGCTATCGCTTTTGAACGAATGTTTATTATTCCATGAACATTGTATTCTATCACTGCTACATCGGTTAGATGTTACACTGAAAATGATTCAAAGAATGACATGACGTGTGAAGATGTTAACTGGAATTATGTGATATGAAAAAATTGTTTTTTATGTGCCCGTGTGTGAGGTTATGAATGCACGTCGGTTGACTGAAACTCATTTTAAACAGATTCTGATTGGGCGCTACGTCGTATGGATTATTTTGTATGTCAGAATTATTTCACCTTTCTTGCGCCTGTGCTCAATAGTGCACGATCCAAATCTAGATATTCATAGTTTGAATGGTAGATTGTACAAGCTGGTGCCAATTTTAATTGCATTTTGATAAATCCTTTCAAGAAGCGGAATGTTAATTTCCATCCATCGTACACCATCTTGCACTGTATAGCACGCAACACAACGCTGGATGTAGCAACTTTTCACGACCTTGATTTGAACTTGCAGAAATTACTTCATTTAGCCATTTTGGGCGCCGAAAATATTGTTTGTTAAAACGTTCATAGACTGAACAATTGGTCTGACATGGGTTTAACCACGAATGTAAGCATGTTTGGGGAGATGTTAATTGAGCAAACAAGCGGGAACTCTAGATGATCTAAAGTGTCGAGAAAAAACGATATTTTTGGAGCTAAAATGTTCAAACATGCACTCAAACAAAATGTAGTAATTGTAAAAACCCTTGCAGGAATCACAACACGACATGAACCTGAGTTTGCGAGAATAGATTGAAATATTAATATATCATTATTTATTAATTTTTCATGTTCTTCATTTTCTGAAAAAATGCATATTTATCTCCTGTTCTACAGTGAAAGTGCAAGTTAAACGTTGTGAGAAATAGTAATAAGTTATCAATGTTGATTTAAAACAATTTGATTTGTGACATTCATTTTGTTCTCGTGTAAAGCAATCGATTCTTGTACTAACCATTAGAATTGAAGTGATTGTCGTAGTCAGGAAGATGAATTACCAATGATTCGTCTTTCTGACATCAACGAAACGTTTGCATCGCAAACGGTTTGTCAACGTTGAACAAGCGGATGGAAGGGGTATACTTATGACCAATGTAAAGTGTGCAGCACTTCCCAGTATTTACCTGGCAAAATATGTCTTCGGTTGTTTTTCCCTTCAATGTAGAGTCACTGGAACACGTTTCATTGATTTTGAACCTTTTGTTTGGCAAAGATGACCTATTCATTGCTTACTTTCAACAGCACCACCAGTCGTTAATTGAGAGTTTTTCGTCTACTTGCAATCTCTGGAGGCTAACAATCAGCATGAGAAAGAAAAAGTCTCTTGTCAATATATTGTTTCGCCCATTAACATTTCCCTAGTATCCTGTCAGCTTGAACCAGTCAATTATTGTACATTTCTTGGGGCAATCATTGCGCTTAACCTCTCGCTAGACACAAGGATTGATGAGAGGGTTTGCAGAGCAGCTGGCATTTTGTCGTGAATAAACAATCGTGTTCGGGGCAACCGCAAGTTGACCGTACACACAAAGACGATGGTATACAGCGAGTGCGTACTAAATGCTTCACTGTACGGCAGTAAAACCTTTAGCACCCAACAAGACACGAACGGAAGTTGAATGCTTTCCATCTACAAGGCATCCGTCGTATCTTGTACATATCGTGAATAGAAAGAGTGACTAATGCTAAATGCTTTCAAAAGCTGGTCCAAAGAGCATGTTCACCCTATTGCGACAGTGCCGCCTTCGGTGGTACAGTAATACCTAGTTAACGGAAAATATTCGTATCCCGATTAGCTGTTCAAAGAAGACTTGTGTGTGAACAGCTTATTCTGCATCTTGTACACCTGCTATGATGCGTCGATTGTCTGAGTGTGATCCCACTAGTTAACAAACAAACTTTTAAATATGATTAGCCGTTCCATTAGAAAATATTATGCGATACGATGTAATATAACTTTTGTTTCTTTGTCAAATAACTTGAAACATACAAAGCTGCGCTTTACAAATTGACCGTCATATTTTAGTTGACGATTGGGTCGATAAACGTGAGCAACGTTCGTTGAGTTTTTGGAATATAAATCAAATATTTTTCTAATATATCTATATTTTGACTGTTTACCATTCGTTTACGATATCGGATAATTTTCAGTTTCTTCAGACACAGGAGGCGTATTCCTTCAATGGATATGATGCAAGATATGTAACTAGAAGACATTCATTGTCATGACGTATCTTGTGGTGAAATGTTCACGAAAATCTAAATCGATAACCAATAAAGGGTTCGTAATTTTCCAACAGTTAATATAAAATAAGATTATTTGCCTCGGGTAATGGTCTAACGAAATCCAGCTCTTAGCCCAAACGTTCGGAGTGAAGATCTGTGTGATATCAAATTTGAGATGACACATCGAAATTGCTGGGACCACTTGAGACGTCTCTCAGCGGTTTTAATTACCAATTCGATGCAATGATTTACCACACACAACACCTGCAACTTTTACCTTATAAAAAGAAACGTTTTCTACTTCAACCAATCATTACTTGCTTCAGACAAGGGTGTTTAATCATAGGCGTGAGTTCTTTATTTTGACACCAACCAATTCCTGATAAACTTGATCAGAACCGGTAAAATATCATCTCAGCTGTACATACTGGCATAATAAAATGAAGCATGTATATGACAAACACCACATTACCTCGAGCTTGTTCCACGTGTTAAACTTGTGTGAGCACCATCAGCTTCATGTTATTGTTTTACACTGATTCGATTATATTGCTGTTTGTTAATGGGAATTGGATCACGAACTATTCCATCGTGTTTCCTTGAA
>JACCGJ010012134.1:0-17999 GCA_013407085.1 Atriophallophorus winterbourni
TCACTACTCTCCGTTATTATGCCAATATTCGGTGACTATATAAAAGTGCATTTTTGCTCATTTTACGCATATAGTCAGCCGGTTTCAAGGTCAAACACGCGATGTTTCCCCCTGACGCCAGCTACAACAAGCCAATCACCTCACGCACAACGACAAACCTCTTTCCTACTCTTGCTTCAAGTATCGATAGATAGACCCACGAAAGCGAGCGCACAAACAGACACTCACAACAGTGACATCGTTATTTTTCAAACTATTCAGCCCATAATGTCAGCTCAGAAGCGCAAGCGAACCACTTTACGATGAAGGAGAAGTTCGAGATCATCGATGCTGCGAAGAAGGATCCGAATCAGTCCAAGTTGGCGAGGGAGATTAGCAAGAAATAGGGCGTCGAAGTTAAGAGAACCATCGTGAAGGGCTTTCTCTGCAAGAAGGATGAAATTAAAGCTGCAATCAAAGCTGGAGTTCCATCGAAGCGCATGAATCTGACGCAGCCTCACGATTCGAAGTTTGAGGAGGGAGTGCTGATGTGGCTGAAGCAAGCAAGAGGACTGAATCTGCCTGTGAGCGGCAATCTGATCAAGGAAAAGGCGAAAAGACTGGCCGAGCTGATACACATTCCAGACTTCATGGCGAGGGACGGTTGGTTAGACAGCTTCAAGAAGCGCAATGGCGTCACGTTCAAGACAGTGCAGGGCGAAGCTGGAGCGGTGGATCCCCAATCCCTTATTGATTGGCAGCAGCAGGCTCTCCGGCCCTTACTCATGCAGTTCGCTGCAGATGAAGTCTTAAACCTGGACGAGACTGATGCAAGCGTGTGATCGGCTAGACAACGTGATAAACGAGATCCGACGAAAGAAGATGCGTCAGCCGACAATTTCTGAGAGCTTTGGACTGATCGATTGAGCAAATAAATGATGGACTTGAGAAAATAGAGCCGTTTTTACAAAACCTCGTTACTATGACACTCTCGCTACTATGCCACTCTTGCTCGGTTCCAACGGGTGGCATAGTACTGAGATTTGAGTGTACATATATATATATATATTTGCAAATCGGAGTTATATTTTTATAGAAAAGATCCACCTTTCAGCAAACACCACAAACTATGCATATAGCCATTCATAGTGTCAAGAAAGTCGAAAGTAGATATATTTTGAGCAGCACGAGCTTTGTGGTTTATCGATCTACCGCTTCGTATCACGCGAGTTGTGATAATCTGTTGTGGAATCGATTTTGTGGAAGAAATAGATAAAAATTCACTGCAACTGGATCACATAACAACAAACAAAAAATAAGCACATGAATCAATTCAAATAGTTTCATGCAAAAAGAAATCGCGTCGATGAGACAATATGATCTTGCAGTCATCAAGAAGGATCAAAAGTTATGATCAAATTGTACAAAATAATCACGAAAAGTTGACCACACAAGGTTCTTGATTTTGATTGTTCATTGTTTGTAACAGCTGACTATGCGTGGCGGCAACTTCTCGAATCTGAAATCAAATAAATATAAGAATTTTTAACAATCGTTTCAAATGAATTAAATTTAGATTCGTTTAGATTACTCATGAGTAGAAAAACATGACAATTAAAAAAGGAAAAGGCAAACGAAAAACAGTATTACTAACCGAGTGCAAATCATCTTTATCCACACCGGGAGCGGCCAATGCCGAGGATGGATTGGAAGACATGCGCGGAAACATCACCGGAAACATTGGGGATCCAATCGGGCGATTGGAAACATTTTCTCTGAGGAAAAGTGGAGATTGAGGCAGGTTTTAGCGCAGTGGTCGAAACGGCATCGGCGAACAACTAATTCGGGATAGCGAGATAAGCTCAAGCATCACATCGATGGTATTGAAAGAGTCAAAAGCCGAGACAGACAGAGTGTAACAACATTTTAGATTGCACGCGAGCCCGGAATATTGTCGAGTTTCCAAACGTAGGAAAGATGTAACAAATTTAAAATCCCATTTGGACTCCAGCGTGTTGCACTAGGAAGCACAGAAGAACTGCACTAAGATCCGCGTGAAAAGAGCAAAACGGATGCATATCATTACAGAATCACATTTCAAATTTGCACTGTTTCGAGCAAAGATTCGTGAAATAGCACAAAAACATGATAAATCTGTACATGATTCTTTTTGCGACACTACAACTCGATCGGCGTAGTGGCCAAACGGTCATACGACAGATCAAGCTGAAGACTATAAATAACTAAGTTGGCAGTGCAATGGTAGGACGCTTCGTCAGCAAACTGGATGTCATGGTCAGCTTGGCTTCTTGCGAAGACCCCAACCTTAACGAATAACATTTTGAGTCGGCAAAGCACGTCTTCCACGCTGGAGTCCCGGTAATCAAATATCTCAGTGTCGTAGTTATACTTCAGGATATTTCTGGAAACCATGTTCTTGAAGTAACCATCTTCATGGACTGTTTGCTTAATTGTGTATACTGTCAATTGGAGTGACGAGAAAAGGTTGCTAGGCAAAGAAAGCCGCAAGGAAGCAGTCCTGCTGATATCTCTCTACTCGTTCACGGAACTTGATTTAATGCATGTAGGCACTTCATCCTAGTTAGTTTGTGCATAGACATCTACAAATTTGCTGTTAAAGTCCACATTATCTAGGAAAATATTTTGTCACCGTTGAATGAGAATTAAACGTTCGGCACATGCAACCGATGTAAGGCTGTCAATGATGATGATGATGGTGGTCTCCTTCGGTCGATGTCGATAATGAAGGCAAATCGTAAACGCACGATGTTTTCATGATCCAAAGCTTTTCGAATGACTAAAAGTTCGATTCGAGGGGAACAATCTCTCCCACAGAGCTCAAGTGATGATGATGATGATGGCATGACAGATTTGGCTCATTGACTACTGTGATAAGCGTCTGGTAAAAAAATATTTCACAGACAATAATACGAAAAATCAGACTAAACCGCTTCCGGTAAACGGTTGTATGAAAGCACCAGTCTGATCCAGGCAAAGTGCCGCGCATTCAGAAACTGCACGTGGGCTCAAATACTGAGAGGTTGCCCAGAGAAATGAGAATAACTGACTTCGGTTTGTAGCCATATCGCGTAAGGTTTCCAACCAACTATTGGGTGAATCTATCGGACCCCACCCAGACAAACGAATACGCCCAGCTTAGCCCAGGGCTACGGTGAGTTTCTTCATCCCAACGCGCCATGTCGTGGACTGGACACTTGATCGTTTCTCCCAGCTTCTGTCAGGCTCTGCGAATAAGGCGCGGTAGGGTAAACAGTGAGTAGGCATTCTTAAAACATTTCCCAACCATCACAAACGAGCAAGCATCAGCATTTCTCTCAGTCCGTGGCCACCTGGTCCTAACACCCGCTTGCGGACATATAATATTAGCAACGCGATGTTGGTACAAAATGCGATAAACCTTACTCAGAAATCGGGTGTCAAAAACAGAACAAATATCAACCCATTAACACATTAGTCACACAAGCAGAAACACAACAAAGATTACCTGCGTTTTAACGAGTGACTCAACGCTAAATTGAAAAAACAAAACGGTGCGATTTTGGCCAGATGAGTGTAAGTAACCAGAAAACAAGCGTGTTTTTACAGTTACTAAAACTGATCTCCGCCAGTAAACACTTGCTCTGTCAGCTTAGGTTCAGAAACACGTTCATTCTTACGTTCTAAAGAAAGAAGATTCAGCCAAGAGCGCCAATGGACTAGGTACTGCGTATCGCTGTGAGACACACACGAGTGCACAACCATACAGTATTTCATCATCATCATCATCATCATCATCATGAAGTACAAGCCTGGAGCCAGACAAAGCGCCAAGAAGAAAGCATTTCGATCAGAGAGCGTGAGAGCATGGGATCTGTCATTTTTACCTATATTTTCATAATTGCTTGTGGGCCGAAGTAGGGGGTAGTCTTAGGGGGCCACACCCGGAGCCTTTAGCTAAAAAGCCTGAACCACAAGGCAGTGGGTTGAGACTGAGTTTGTCTGACCTCCATCCATCGACCTTCGTGATATGAGTAGCTCTGCGGGCACCAAAAGACACCACGTTAAGGTACAGTCTGTACTTCTGTGCTGTACAGCCGACATTGTGTTGGATTACTTCGCCACCGATAGCGAACTGTGCACCAAATCGCACTGGAGTCTCACTGCCATTTAGATTTTCTCTCACATTATCTGTCTAGGCCTGGGCAACCTGACAACATCGTTGCCACACGCACAGTCTATGCCCGTAAGGCACTTTGACATGGATCAGGCTAATGAGTTCACACCGCAGGAAGAGATTGTCCCTCCAAGGTCCACATCGACCGAAGGAGGCCAACAATAACGGCAACACCACATGTTGACATCGCTCCAAAATATCATAGGAATCGGCATTTGGTTGAATACGAACGCAGTTCAGCCGAGAGAAGCAAATTCAGCTGACACTGTTGGATGTGAGATAAAACGCTCACGCACGACCGACGAATAGAAGATAGTAGCGGACAATACGTGAATATACGCTCGCATGATTTATGCAAACAAGAGAAGCGCGATAGACACCAGTAAATTCACCGAGCTTGCATGGTACGAGTGAACTGAAATCCAGATCGAAAGTCACTGCTGAGCAGGTGATTGTGCGAATTCATGTTCCCATGGCAACCGACGGAGCAGACATCCCTTTTCACCCTGTTGGGGTCCATATCTCGAGTTTCCCTAAGACGTAGCCCTACAGAAGGGACAGAATGCAAGGTTATCGCAGCAATTTTACCAACAATTGTTGACTTGTACGTAGTCATGCTTCCTGTCCTGTTCTAACGAAGTGAAACATTACCCAAATCGGTTGCGCACACAAAAATCTCTTAGCATTATGAATACACGATCGGTCCCAAACATATTCCAATCGACAAAGTTAATATCCTTTTTAAACCGGAGCATCTTGACAAGCTCGGTGGAACAAATTTCACGAAATATTTTGCCAAGACGAGACTCCAAATTGGACAGTCCAATCGAAAGTCGGACGGCACATCCAGAACAAGGTTCCGAAGGTTGTCATAGCCGGGGGTGGCAGTGGGGATAAGCTCCCACTGTTTATAAAATACTCTCATATGACACGCGTCTCAAATAGCCTCTGACAACCAAGTCCAGCATCTGGCCTGCACGAGTGGCTTCCCAAGCCCGGCGGAACTGCTTCTATCAACAGGAGAATGGGCGAGGGCGAGTGAATGGCTCATGAAAACCAGTCTGCTTCGGGTAGATGGAGCTCGTTAGCTTGGGAGGGCATTTCATCTAAGGGAAGGAAAATCCTGATTTTCAACCTCCGCTGCCTTGCGGGATACCCGATCGCGAGAAAGGCTTCGGGAGAAAACCCTGAGGAAAAACCTGAAGCAGAGTCTCGTAGACGGTTAGTTGGTGCACACCACCTCTTTCTGGCAACTCCCTGCTGCCTTGCAGGTTGCACTTGGTTATGCTATGGATAGACAAGCTGACTCGAACAAACGCCAAGTGGTGCTGGGGACGCCGCCTTGTAAGCAAGTTCCCAAGAATCTTCATTGAAGCCGACTCATCCTCCAGGAGGAGATAGTCGCACAAAAGTAATAGTAAGTAAGTACATCCAGCACATTATGGACGGATGCATGTTTAAGAATGGGCAACCTGGCAGTATCTTAGTACACGGGCAGCTATGCGGTACTTTGTCACGGTCAGGTTTGGTGAAATTAAAAAGGCTTTACCAACAGAAAAGCAAAGTGACTAGAAATTCATATTCTGTGAACGAAACCGATACAAGTTGAGAGTACAAGAAAGGACACGCATGAAAAACGTACCGATAATACTTGGACCGTTCGTTGAACTCGCGGTTATTGATCGGGGGAACCTCGTTTGCACACGCATCCATCACGCGACTGCGGAAATACCATCGAATGGAAGATGAGAAACGATCTCAAGGTCAAATTGCTAACACATACACACACACACCGGTTCGCAGACACTTAATCCTCAGACATTTAATCACCAAGTCACTTCATCCACAATCAATTAATCTTCAGTTTAAATGAATTTAATTCACAGGAGAGATATACAATTGATTTGAAGAACGTCAATCTTTCTTTCGACTTTTGCTACTTGTACCATATTCAAGAGTCATTGCACACATTTAAATAACTTCTCATCTTAAATATCTTCCCTGAGGATTAAGTGACGGATGTGCAATCGTGCAGCATTTCTGTGCTGTGCGGCTAATATCGTGCTAAATTGATTGGCCAACGGTAGTGAGCTGCATGCTGAAACGTGCTGCAGTCTCACTAGCATTTCCATTTTTAATTCCCCTCTCATATCTATCTAGGGATGGGCAACCTGACAGTATGTTAGCCCACGTGCAGTCTCTGACTGTGCGGCACTTTGCCTGAATCAGGCTTGTGCTTTCATACCATACCATACCAAGTGACTTGGTGATTAAATGTCTGGGGATTAAGTGTCTGGCGATTAAGTGACCGCACACCAAACACACCAATATTGAAAAATTACGTTAATACAATATGAGGTCCCTTAAAGTATACAATTAGTATGGGTATTTGCAACATGTGGCCGATTTCAGCTTTTTAATGAGATCTGAGCAAATTAGATGACGCTTGTGTGACACTTATTTGTAAGCGAACGCAACGAGTCTGAGCTTTGGCAATCAAACTGTTGGTTGTTTTATCTACGCCTTCCGCGACAAAACAACTCTCCCGCTCTTTCCTCTTGCTTGGCACTTTGTCTGGCCCTGGAACTGGAATGGCATGAAAGCACAAGCCTGATCCAGGCAAAGTGCCGCACAGTCAGAGACTGCACGTGGGCTAAGATACTGTCAGGTTACCCAGGCCTAGACAGATATGAAGAAAAAAGAACAGGAAATGGTAGTGAGACTCCAGCCTGTTTCAGCATGCAGCTCACTACCGGTGGCCAATCAATTTAGCACGGTGTTAGCCGCACAGCCCAGAGTACTGCCACGGAACTGGGATTCAAGATGATGATGATCTGTCAACAAACGAATAAACGTGTATTTCACACTCATCTACTCACCAATTGTTGGCAGTATGTTTAATAAGAAACTAGAAGCACTCCAACTCGAGAATAGGATCTACAAAAGCGACGCTTTCGGTTGCATTTCCGCAGGGGTGCGAAACTTGGACGGTACGTAAAGCGCACATCTAACATAAGCAAGTATACGACAACTGCATGTTAAGAGTTCCACCATTGTATAAGCGAAAATACTATCCGCAATAAGGTCTTCGATAGTATGTATGTATGAAATCACAAGCCTGATCCAGGCAAAGTGTCACACAGTCAGAGACTGTACATGAGCTAAGATACTGCCAGGTTTCCTAGACAGTTAACGGGAAGGAAAATAGCAATAGCAGTGAGACTCCAGCGTGTACTCTCATGCAGCTCACTACCGGTGGCAAATCAATTTAGCACGGCGTTAGCTGTATAGCACGGAAGTGCTGCGCGATTGCACATCCGTCTTCGATAGTAATATCAACCGGTACAGGTTGGATGGCTGATGGACAACTATCGAAACGGAATATATCAGCGACGCCGCAGCCCTCTTAGGCGTGGAACTCGCGGTGGTCAAACCGTCACACGGCATGGACACGGTAACCTTTCCAAAGTTCATCTTCCGGCCTGGGGGTCTCCGCGATCGGATATTGCACTCACGTTTGAGGATATCTCAAAACCGGCGGTATTTATGTAAGCGAGTTGAAGTATTTGCTTAACCCTGCATGCCGTCAAGTGGAATGACGAGGAAAACTTGGTAGGACGCAAGGAAGCTGTCAAGATGCGTTTGCTCTACTGGTCCATAAACATGGATTGAATACGTTTCATCCCGGTGCAGCATTTTTATGCTGTGCTAAATCAATTGGCCAACGGTAGTGAGCTGCATGCTGAAACACGCTTGAGTCTCACTAACATTTCTATTGCTATTTCCCTCCTCATATCTGTCGAGGGCTGGGCAGCCTGACAGTATCATCGCCCACGTGTAGTCTCTGACTGTGCGGCACTTTGCCTGGATCTGGCTTGTGCTTTCATACCATCATACCATAGTGTCGTTGTACCTGTTCACACATTCCGTAGCTCTCTTTACGCGAACCAATTGCGGTAAAATTTCAAGAAATCACAATGATCGCCGAAAATGTGATACTTCATACAAGTAAAATGCTGGCCCTGATGATGATGATGATGAGAGTAAATCACTTCTATTCTCAGTTTACGTGGGGCGAGAAATCCCTGTTCCGAAACTTTTTACAAATTTACTTTCTACAGGCCGACATTTTTGTTGATTTAAAGAGTTCCCCATCGCTTGCTACATTCAATACCACAGTTCATCCACTACCAAAATTCTACTTGGCTCATGAGAAAACCCAGAAAACGAAGCCGAGCAAAGGGAACATGTTAGAGATGCATTCACATAGATGATCACAAAACGATGAGGTATACACGAAAAGGTACAACACATACAAACACAAACTGGCCAACAAAGATTACCTCTCGACCACTTTGATAATTTCCCGTATTGCCTCATCTCGGTTGGGTAACTGAGAGACTGGAACATCAGTGGACGGTGCACAACTGTAGGGAGAATTGCGGGGAGGAAAAAATGATACCACTGAAGCATAGACTGCTGAGAATGGTGTGGGAATCAGAAAGCAGGAAGGAGGGACAATATGCATGGCTCGAACAGCGAGCAGATACAATTCTCGAATTAAACCAGAAACAAGTATAGATTCGATCCTTGAGCAAATAGGCTATCGTGGGGACTAAAAGTGGACCACCAATCAGAAAACGACTAGACGGTTAAACAAACAACAAGGCTGCGTGGTGAGATAATGGGATGTATGTCTGACAGCGCAAGCCTGATCCAAGTAAAGTGCCGCACAGTCACAGGCTGCACATGGGCAAATATACTGTCAGGTTGACCAGCCCTAGACATATATGAGAATGAATGAAAGCACGGGCCTGATCCAGGCAAAGTGCCATGCAGTCACAGACTACACATGGGCTAAGATACTGTCAGGTTGCCCAAGCCTACCAGATGAGAGAGAAAATAGAATAGAAATGGTAGTGACACTCCAGCGTGTTTCAGCGTGCAGCTCACTATCGGTGGTCAATCAATTTAGCGCGGTGTTAGCCGCACAGCACAGAAGTGCTGCACGATTACACATCCGTGCAAGACATACATGAGAACGAAAATATGAGTAGGAAAAACAGTTCGATTTCGATATATTCGTATTTGCTCTCTGTCAACATTCGGGAGACGTAGTTCATGCGATCAGAAAGGAACGCGAAAACCATTAGAAATGGATGACCCTGATAGAGATAGTTGCACGCGTTAGCGAGTCAGATCATGGCAGTCTTCTTCTGACTCACATATGATTAGATTTGAGTTGAATACAGAATAGGAACACGAATCACAGAGTAGATTTCAACGACATGATCGAGCACGTGATTAGAATAACCGATGATATCACGTGTCACAGTCATGAGAAAAACCGCAAGGCGAACATTCCGCAAGACTCAAATCACAAATCCTCCGTTTCCTTGAATGAATTCGGCACGTTGCATGCTCGCTGCTGTAGGACCACACTATAGAGCCAAAGTACACACGAGTGAGATTAGCTGTTGTTGGCCCCCATCGGTCAATAGCGAGCATGGATGTACTCCACAAGCGCATGGCGGTATTAGGCTTCACCGCGTTTCAAATTACTACACAGTCAGATTTAAGAGAAACAATCTCTCCCGCAACGCACACAGCGATATGCGGTCCATCCGGGTTGGTTGCACAATGACGCGGTTTGAGACTAGCATAATGTGGAAAAAGGAACCTTAGGTCCACGTGAGGGTCAGTTATCGATTCAAATATAACCGCGAATCAGCACACATCCTCAACGTGTAAGTTTCAACCAGCGATTTATCAAATGAAGGACGAACGTAACACGTGGCCAGGGACTTATAGAAAGACAGTTTTAGTTAAAAGCATGTTGAGCAATACAGAACAGTCTAGCACCAAGAGTCCGGTATCGCATGTCGTGACAAATAAAGTAAAGAACAAATTCGGAGATTCGCGAGATGGCGTTCGATTGATAGGCAATGGAGCAGAGAGAGATGACAGGATTTGGGTAAAGTTTCGCCTCTGATAGAAAAGCTTCGTCAGACCAAGGGTAACAGTTGAATAAAGAGACGCACTCCATCTACTCGGTCTTACTACTAAACAGCCTACCAAAATTCTAATGGTGTCAAGTCACGCAGACAGATAGCGGATCATTTGGCCTGTTTATGCCCCTTTTTACATAGTGGCTCACATGGACGCGGTTAAACGAGTATGACAAATGTGACAAACCGCATTGAAAATACAATCAAATAAAAAAACATAACTATGAATTGAAATATTTGACCCGTGCAGTGCCGAGAGACATAACGTGAAGATTTCTAAGTCATCTTCCTTGAATGTATTTGACCCGTGCAGTGCCGAGAGACATAACGAAGATTTCTAAGTCATCTTCCTTGTGTCAGAAGCGAAACGTTACCGGAAAACTGCTCGAACCGACTGCCGGCAAATATCAATCGATCGGTCCCAAACATTTGTAAATAGAACCGTGTGTAATGTACGCGAGTAAATACACTCATGACAATGATTGAAAGGAACAGTGTGTAGGGGATTCTAGGCGTCTAAAATCCAGGTATTATAGATGTATGTATGTATGAAAGCACAAGCCTGGTCCAGGCAAAGTGCCGCATAGTCAGAGACTGTACGTGGGCGATACTACTGTCAGGTTGCCCAGGCCTAGACAGATATGAGGGGGGAAATAGAAATGGTAGTGAGACTCCAGCGTGTTTCAGCATGCAGCTCACTACCGTTGGCCAATCAATTTAGCACGATGTTAGCCGTACAGCACAGAAATGCTGCATGATTGCAGATCCGGTATCATAGATGGACAGACTGGTATTGAAGCCTTCACTGTTATGCGATGCACATAAACCAAACCGAGGCTAAGTGAAATTAAACTTGCCGCATCGATTTGGTGAAGCAAAATAGTCGGGAACTGGTAGTTTATTGAACCTTGAAATAGTGAGAAAGTTGTTCAATGATAGCTAAACTTTGAATGACTGATCCACAAAGTGTATGCGTCGATGATCAGCTTTATTGGTGACAAAACAAAGTGCCGCAAAGTCAGAGACTACACGTGGGCGAAGATACTATCAGGTTGCCCAGGCCAAGATAGATATTAGAAAATAGGAAACAGAAATGGCAGTGAGACACCAGCGTGTCTCGGCATGCAGCTCAACACCGGTAGCCAAGCAATTTAGCACAGTGTTTGCCGCACAGTACAGAAGTACTGCAGGATTGCACATCTGTACCAGGGCTGCACATGAGGTAAGACACAGTCAGGATACGTAAGTCCTAGATATATATAAAGAAATGAAGATAACAGTGAGACCCCCTTGGGGTGTCTTCGCAAGCAGCTCAGTACCGTTGGGACGGTGTATAACGCACAGTGGCGTATCTGTGCCAGCGGATTTAAAGCATAACTTCGTTTACCCCTTCTCCACGGTTTAACTCAACATAACATGATGTTACCGTCTCCACTTGGTGACGGTTAATAGACGAAAACTGGTCGTGGTGCGCACTTGCCGGAAACGAGAGCCACACAAAACTAGATCACCTCATATGGGTTTGATCGATTGAAAATGATCAATGGTGCGGATCAGTCATCAACAGATTAGCTGTGCCACATAACATAGTGTGCAAGTGATGGGAATGTGAGCACCACAATACATTGTTCCAGCCACGCTTTGTTCGTGCACAAACATCTGCTAGCGATCGCTTACAGTGAACACAGCCAGACCCGGTTCCATGAGATCAGAACAGTCGCAGGATGGTGAACGCAGTTGCAACATTGAATCGTTAGCGAGGATGGACAGAGTCCACCAGCGGGGATTTAAAATTCACGTTTGTTTAGCGTCACAATACGGGACAATGCATATACAACCAGACGGGGACGATCAACCGCATGCTTCGAACATGTACACAAATCAAAATTAAACGCAGGTTTCACTTTATCTAAGCTTAATTAATTAGACCACCGGTAGTGAGCTGCATGCGAGATACGCTGGAGTCTAACTGTCATTGCTATTTTCTTTTTCCATATCTGTCTAGGTCTGGGCAACTTGAGGGTATTTTAACCCACGTGCAGTCTCTGATTGTGCGGTACATCGCATGGATTAGCATTGTGATTTTATGCATGCATGCAAAAAAGTGTAGTTTTGTGCTTATAACATTTGTAGTTTTCTGAGTCTAACGCTTCCGCGTCTATTTAGAACTATATAATGTAGTGCTTATGAAGCAGATAGGCATCCGGGATTTGCAACCTCTACAGTATTATAATACTGTCCATGGCGATGATCGATGGGGAGTGAAAGCTGCAACGAAGCTTCCTCGCTGATGTCGGTCTACTCGTTCACGAAACTTGATTGAATGCCTATTCCATTCGAGGTGTAGGCACTTCTTCTTAGTTAGTTTGTGCTTACGTTTCTATAGATTACATAATTTTTAGGTCCCGCCCTTCCCCATATTTTAGGATTTTACCTTTTTCCAGGTTGGTAGTGAAACATTTGCTATAATGCAGTTGATGATGATCGTGAATCTAGCATTGAAGAACGAAATCTTTTATTCAAAAACATTCGACACTGAAGACTTACCTTTCGTATGTCACGTGTTGAACTACACTTCCGGGAACCGGAGGAGCCAAAAGGCGTTGTTCATCTTCTGATTCCTAAGGCAACGTAAAGGGTTAAATCAACCATCAAATGAAAATGGGACCACCAAAAATTCGCGAAGTTCTCGTAACAAGTTGTTGGCTTAGGGGTTAAAATGCCAGAGTGACTACAAGTGCTGCATGTGGTTGATCCAATCGCCATGAAAAAGTGCAGTACTCTAACCAAGAAACAGGTTTTTTGACGCTTTATCAAATTCTGAACTCGCCTTATTCGACAACTACTTGCACGGATGTGCAATCATACAGTACTTCTGTGTGCTAAACTGATGGGCCAGCGGTAGTGAGCAGCATTCTGTAACATGCTAGAGTCTCACTACCATTTCCATTACTATTTTCTTTTTCCCATCTGTCTAGGCACGTGAAACCTGCCAGTATCTTATACTAAGTGCTGTCTATGAGGTCGCGGTACTTTGCCTGGATCAGGCATGTGCTTTCATACATATCATACATACTACAGCTAGCAAAAATGCTGTGAAAGTCAGTCTGAGGAAAGACTTAGAAAAACTAAACATCACTGGACGTTACTAAAATAAAATGAATATCGGATGCGCAAACATAAACAAGATGCATGCGCTTCATCCAGTGTGTCTATGCCCAATCTTCTACGGGATCAGTAAGGTTTTAGGTCCCACACTTTTCCATCTTTTTTTCAGATTTTAAAATGTCGTGGCTGTTAAGCACCAGGTAGTCGGTACTGGTGTAATCCTGCCCATGATGATGATGATGATGTCCACATGATCACGAACAAAAATCATTGAGAAAATAGATTCAATAAACCAACAGATTTAAAACGTGCACATTCTCGTCACATAGATCTTAAATACCCACTCCACACTTAATTTCAACAGGTTTTATTAATGTTACCGTTCAGAGCAGGTTCACGTGACCAAAATATATAACTTACAAGATATGCAAACACCGAACAGCACACGCTTATACGTCACAACGTAGAACGATTGCTATCTCATAGGAAAATATTAGGGTGCAACTGCACTCGCTCAATAATTTCTGAGTACAAATCTTTATCTATTATATCTATCTATCTATGTATCTATCTATGTATCTATCTATCTATCTATCTATCTATCTATCTATCTATCTATCTATCTATCTATCTATCTATCTATGATCTATCTATCCATCTATCTATCTATCTATATACATGATTATTGTAAAACCAATTGTTTTTATCAAGCCACCAGTCTAGAATCAAGCAGAAATCACGCAGTATGGTGGAAAAGATCCCAAAGTAGACTTACACCTACGCGGAAGTGCAAGCTATGAAACGACTGAAAATTGCTAGACAAAAGTACTGCAGGATTGCAAAACTCCTGGCACGAAGTATGGAAATAGACATGTTACCCATTGCCCAGCATTTCAGCTTATGTCTTATTGGCGGATAAGACTACGCCTTTCAATAAGACGGTGCACGCAGAAATTTTGTCGCGGTTGCACATCTTGGGAAAGCATAGTATGACAGTAAGAAAGTAGAAGCCTGATCCAGGCAAAGTGCCGCACAGTCAGAAACTGCACGTGGGCGGTATTACTGTCAGGTTGCCCAGGCCTAAAAATGTGGGAATGTGCTTATCATGGATTCTCAACCATACGCTTGGCGCCGAAAAAAGCTGGAAAGTAACCCCGAAAGCATAGTGTTTTTTCCAATACCTATACAGCTTCGTTGTAAAGAAATCGGAGACAGGAGGCCGCCCGGCGACCGGATAAGAGATAAGGTGGTATTAGCTATAATGATTGCCGTCAATAACGAAGTTCAACTTAATGCTACTGTTGCTCCGTTATACCTAACAGCCTATGCATGCATAGTCTAGTTCAAGATCTTGCATCGTGTCTCATTTCACATCTGTGGTTTCGTTGAAGTATGCTGTATAATTTATAGTGTTGTGTGGCTTTTATCGTAAATAGACTTGGCAGATGTTGTGAAAACCATTCAAGAGCTTTTGCTCTATTTTCGATTTATCGGCCACCGTAAAACGAATGCATTCAATGGAATTGTTTGAAAACTTTCGTTCAGGAACCAAGTGTTTACAAACGTATGATCATCTAGCTTGTATCGCGAAAGTTACACTAAGAAACCGACAATTTGAGAAATACTTACTTCTTGGTGAAAAAATCTGGGACAAAGTTGTCTGCAACAGTTTCCCATAGCCTAAAATAAAAATCGATCATCAAATGAACCGTAAAAACGCGATAAAAAAGAAGTCAAACAAGGCGGAACATATCAACCGATATATTTCAAAACATTTCAAAACACAGTAGTCGTTAAATTGACGCAAGAACGGGCAATCGATGCCTCCTAGTGTCCATATCTGTAAACAAAAATAATCAATCTGAAAAAGTGGTGGTGGTGGTACTTTTGGAATTCCCATTCACGGTTATCCAACGGACAAACCTGACGCGTTTTCAACCAGCGTGAAATACAATGAAAGTGAAACGCGTGCTGCAAAAGAATCGATCGATTGACTCGTGAGGTGTCTTACATTGCATATTCCCCATGCCACCGTGCATTCCTCACTGGTAGCCGAGGCATGATTGGCTTGGCATTCGATACCTATTCAGCAAAACAAATAAGTAAACCGTAAACAGAGCAGGTACACAAATCCATGATGTGATTCCGGCAAATGGCACAATTGTCCACAACCATATCGTAGGCCCACAGAGCCACGGCATACCACTTTTTAATTTCGAATCGCTTCTTCGATTGCTGCTGCTGCGCAGGAGCACTGTCAACTTCCATTTCACTCATTCTCTGAGGTTATAGAGCTGTTAAAACAAATGGTGAGAAGTGAGGAAGCGAAAAGAATTGTTTTGGGGGCATTTGAAATAGCAAATAAAGACCATATTTACGCATTCATCATCTTGGACAGCGCTAGATCGGAAGCACAAACAAGATCTATCACGCTGTATAACAATGTCAGGATAAAATATTGCATTTACTCAAATTCACTTGATTAGGCCAGGGCAATGTGAGTGTATCTTAGCCGACGTTCAATCAATAACTCTGCGGCGCTTTATCTAGAAAAGGCTTGTGATTTTATTTTACACATAATTAACCAGCATGTATGTATGTATGTACGTATGTATGTATGTATGTATGTATGTATGTATGTATGTATGTATGTATGTATGTATGTATGTATGTATGTATGTATGTATGTATGTATGTAGTATCGAATACACGGACCTGGAAGGATCTATTACGAATAAAACTGGTAATTCAGTCACGAAGCATACCAGATACGCCTTTGGCCGCGAGCTTCATCACTAGAAACCTGTGACTTACCGAGTCGAAAGCATGACTGAAGTCTAAGGAAAAGACCTCTACCCGTCCGGCTTCTTCCAGTGTCTTGGAAACTCTATTTAAAAAGCATACGAAGATACGAGAGACAACCTTCTTTCAAGAATACCATGTTGAAATGTGCTTCATAATGACTTGTTCACGAGGTGGCTGCAAAACCGATCCCTGATAAGTCTCACCAAGGCTTTACGTAAAACACTAGTCAAGCTTACTGGTCAAAATTCTTAACTATGTTTGCACAACCTCCCTTTGGAATGGGTAGGACAATGGCATTCTTTCTAGTCATCTGGTAGGATTCCCTTGCAGAGCGATTCGTTGTATAACCTACAGAGAGGCTCTGCTAGTAGCTTAGATATTTCCTTTACAATGTCGGGATGCACATCGTCAGGTCCGGCGGATTTATTTCCGTCTAGATTCTCTAGGACCAGTGCGACATCATCCGTGCAAAAGCTACTTCGCTTAGAGAGGCGCCCATTTGCGTACTGAAAATCGCAACTGAGTGAATCGCATCACTACCATCCATTCTATGTACGATTTGAAAATAATCCAGCAAATCTGCTGCCTTGTCGGGGTCAGAATTGATTTTCTCCTAATTGTCTAATATATGGGTACTTATGTGCTCCTTTGACAACCTACTTTACTTTACTTACTTTGTCCGACTATCTCCTCCTGGAGGATGAGTCGGCTTCAATGAAGGGTCTTAGGAATTTTGGTACAAAGCGGCGTCCCCAGCATCACTTGGCGGCGTTTGTTCAAGTCAGCTAGAGACTTGCACAACCAAGTGCGACCTGGACGCAGCAGGGAGTCGCCAGAAAGAGGTGGTGTGCACCAACTAACCGTCTTCGAGACTCTGCTCCAGATTTTTTCTCAGGGTTTTCTCCCAAAGCCTTTCCCGCGATTGGGTATCCCGCAAGGCAGCGGAGGTTTAAAATTAGGGTTTTCCTTCCCTTAGATGAAATGCCTTTTCAGGCTAACGATCATCATCTACCCGAAGCAAACTGGTTTTCAGGCGCCAGTCAAACGCCCTCGCCCCTTCTTCTGTTGGTAGAAGCAGTTCTGCCGGGCTCTTGGCGCCACTCGTGCAGGTCAGAAGCTGGACTTGGTTGTCAGAGGCTATTTGAGACGCGCGCCATATGGGAGCATTTTATAGACAGTGTGAGCTTATCCCCACTGCCACCCCCGGCTATGACAACCTTTGGAACATACTTGGCAACCTGACAGTATTTTAGCCAACGTGCAGTCTCGGACTGTGCGACACTTTTCCTGGATCAAGCTTGTGCTTTCATACCATACAATACATGAAAACGCGTTACTAGTAATGCAACAACCTAAACAGGTAAAAAGTCTACGAATGCAAATTCCTCATTTATGAGGCTTAGCGCTGTTTCGATGGCGGTGTTACCGGACAGGACGAAATCGAACTGACAGGAAAATTTATAAGTATTTGCAAAATCATTGCACATATCTCAACGGTCAAGACAAACGTCAATATAGAATGCACATCGCTAACAAGTTTTTGGATAACTCCAAAGGTTTGCTCTATTTTGCAAATCACAGACGCAAGATCAAACTTGGAATTCCATCTCTAGGCACAAACAGTCTCACATTGACCGCTTCGGTAGCTACAAACCTCTTGTCAGAACACTACGCCACAATTTTCAACCCTATTTATCAAATGATTTTCTCTCCCCTTACTTTTCTTTTACATGCTGTACAAGAAATTCCGGAAATAAGTTTTATCCCTGACGCGGTCCACAAGAATATTTTACGTCAGCGGCAATACTCCTCACCAGTACTCGACGGCATCTAAGCTAAGTTACTAAAAGTAGATGCGTTGCATATATTAAATCTACTTGCCATGCTTTTCAACGTTTCACGTA
>JACCGJ010012135.1:0-14340 GCA_013407085.1 Atriophallophorus winterbourni
GAAAGAAACTGGAAAAGGGTTAACAAGTTGCACTTGTATATCTCATATCATTGCATAGCTATTTGTTTTTCACCATAAATAAAATATCTTGAATCTAAAGTAAGCCATCGAGTGCTAGTGACGGGAGTCAAATTAGGACTGACACGAGACTCAAACTGTAAGCCCATTGAGTGAGTAATATTTGAAGCAGATGTAAAGATTGTGTGTAATTATCTGTTGAAGAGGCTAGCGTGTTTACTAATTAGCATGTGTAGGTGATTTCGTACTGAGTTAGCACATTCAGCTTGTTTTCAAGCCCATTTATGGTGCCAGCATCTTCAGAGCGAATGTTTCTAGTGGTAGTCATAGCCGTACAAAGATAGTCTCATGTGGAACTGACACACACCCTATAGTTGCTTCTACTGAAAGAGGTATGATCCCGAAGTTGGCAAGGTTCAGGAAGAAGAATCCCTGATTGAAAGACGTTGTTTTCTTCAAACTTTTCAGGGGAAAATCCAGATTTAAGCCTCGTATTCAACCCACTGTGACAAACCTAACGGTTGTTCAATTATCCGAGTCTAGATCCGTTGAAAACACTAGTTGGGTGGCGAAAACCATGCTTTCGTTGAACTTAAGTGAATATGAATATCGCGTGTTGCTTAAATTCAAAATTTATCATCACCCTAGAGACTGTGTGCTCGCTAGATCAGTATCCTTATCACTATGCCTTCTCAAGAAGCCACGGAGATTTAAGGCGAATGGCAAAAATGCAGAAAGACGTGTTTCTTGGACATTCAAAAACGCGACGTACACCATCAAGGAAGCTAGTTGAACAGAGGTACCATATTAACGCGAAGCATGCGCTGTTGTCGCCAGAGCAGTGTGGTCGTCCCACAACCATTAAATAAAAAAACCATCCGTTTGTGAACCACTTCAATGAGTTGACCTCATTCGTCAAAACGAAACTGAACCAAGGTCACGCTCACACAAGCGAACACACACGCACGCACGCACGCGCGCACGCACAGAGCTCGGCGTGAGAATTGTGGCCGATCGATTAAACACGATCAATAACCACGTGATAGCGTGTAGTGAAACGGTTCAAATTACGTCTCTATTAGCCGGGGAGGTAGGCGGTGGTGGTGCCATTTTGGTGGCACGGATTGGAATTTTGGAATCCAATTAAGAGAGCAAGCATAGTTTTAATGGAGGTGACCTAAATTTTTATCGTGAGAGTGTTGTTGCGGTAAACTAGTGGTGGTGGCTTACCCAGAATTCAAGCTGGTGCAAGGTGATAAACTTTAGCGGTGCCAATATGACTCTGAAAGAAGTCAGTTGAAGTTAAATCATGACAGAAACTTTGAGAGGTTCACCACACGCAATAAATTTTATTTTCAGGTTGACTGGGAAAACAAACAAACCTAATGGAGTGTTTGAGTGAGCGTTTGACAAGCTCTGTGCCAAATAACAGACATGTATTCAACAAGTAGTGATAACCTCTTGCGTCACATGATCTGGCAGACGGCTGATCTATTTCTCCAGTTGTGATGTGACAAGAAAAGCTTGTTTTGGTGCAAGACAGCGAACGCTACGAGGAAACTGTCTTTTTTGCTGTTTGTATGTGTTACAGGCGCCTCGATCCAATCTGAATGAGATTGTCCTACCAGACTCATAAGCCCTACTTTCCCTGGCTTCTTCGAATACGATACTCAATCATTAGTGTTGTTGGTATCCTTCGATCGATGTCTACTATGGATGTATATTGCACGGGCATCATGACTTCATGCTCCAACGCATTTCGAATGAATACACGGACTCGCAGCGCTAACAGCGATAGGTAGTACTCGCTCATCATCATCATAGACAGCATTACACCGGCAGCACGTACCGAAAGCTTAACTGTCATACAAGCATGAAAAAGTAAAATTCTAAAAGATGGGGAAGGGTGGGACTTAAATAGCTACGGATTCTATAGAAGAGTAAGCACAAACAAACTTGGAAGATGTGATTACACCTCGAACAGAACATGCATTCAAACAAGTTTCGTGAACGAGTAGAGTGACATCGGCATGGCAGCTTCCTTGCGGTTTTCACTGTCATAACAAGCTTTACTCGTCACTCCGCTTGACAACATACAAGGTTAAGCAAACACTCCAAGAAGATGCTTAGTGCAAGACCGCCATTAAACCCGGTTTCGGGACATATCCTGAAGCGTAACTAACCACTGCGATATCTGATCGCGGGGACACCAGCCAGGAAGACGCGCTGCGCCGACTTAGTAAGGGTTTTTAACTGCCTATGCCATGTGACGGTTTGGCAACCCCGAGATTTACGCCAATCAGGATGTGGCGTCGCAGAAAGAATCTGTTTCGGAAGTCGGTGGTCCGGCATACGTAAAACGTGACCCAACCAGCGTAACCCATGCAGGTTGATCTGCTTCTCTATATCAACATTACTACCGAACAACTTATTTCGGAGAGCATCGGTGCGTATGCGATTGTAACAGCTAACTCCTAGAATGTAGCGGAGACAACGGTTGTCAAATACGCTGAAGGTGTTCTTTGCGTAAGATCCAGGTTTCGCACCCATACAGTAACACAGCCCGAACTGTCGCTTTATAGACTCTACCCTTGAGTAACAGAGAGTAGAGTAGATCTTTCGGAATACGACCATTTTCTATTCAGTAGACATGACCCTGCCAGTGTAGCTGGCGCTGTCGCGGAAGGGTGAACATGTTCTGTAGATCTGCTTACGAACGCACCTAAGCATTCATTACTTTGTCAATCCACGATATGTTTAACATATGGCGGATGCTTTTTCAATGCGAAGCATCATTACACAGTTAAATATCGATTCGTATTATCGATCTCCTGCGAACTTTGAAAATGATACCTTTGAGATTAGTGAAGCGTCCGCAGAGGAAGAACAAGTGAAACCATTCGTATATTGCTGTGAACACTGTCACTCGCGTATTGGACTGCAAGGTGACGCGAAACGATGAACGATAGAAGAAACATGGTCGATATATCGATTGATCAAAAGAAGAAAACGTCCACAACAATCTCATTGAGAATAGATCCAGGTCAGAGGTAAGCAACGAACTGAACGTTTGGAAAACCGCTGTTTATAAAATGCTCTCATATGGCATGCGTCTCAAATAGCCTCTGACAACCAAGTCCAGTTTCTGGGCTGCACGAGTGGCTCCCCGAGCCCGGCGGAACTACTTCTACCAACAGGAGAAAGGGCGAGGGTGAGAGACTGGCGCCCGAAAACCAGTTTGCTTCGGGCAGATCGAGCTCGTTAGCCTTGGAGGGCATTTCATATAATGGAAGGAAAACCATGATTTTAAACCTCTACTGCCTTGCGGGATACCTGATCGCGGGAAATGCTTCGGGAGAAAACCCTGGAACAGAATCTGGTAGACGGTTAGTTTGTGCACACCACCCCTTTCTGGCAACTCCCTGCTGTCTTGCAGGTTGCACTTGGTTGTACAAAGGCTAGAGAAGCTGACTCGAACAAACGCCGAGTGGTGCTGGGGACGCCGCTTTGTACCCAAATTCCCAATTCCGTTGCGCTGAGACTGGACCTTGACGTGGTGCATCGGCTTGCGTGCCTCGATGATCCATTGAGCTATACTGGGTGATGTCTTCGTGGCATCTTCAGAGTTACTCACACCAGGTTGGTCAATGGTGAGAGGCCAGACAAACACAGTCTCCTTGTTCCTCGTGGACATTGTATACCAGGAGAGGCGTATGAATCCGCAAGGATCACCGGCTCGACTGGTTTGGGACGATGTCGGGAGTCCCTGCTTGGTCTCTACCTCGCGAATGGCTTGTGAACTGTCTCTACAGTATCCGGCCCCGATAGGTGCGATCCTTAATCTCGCTCCGCTGCCTTGTGGGTTAGGCTTTCGGGCCAAAGGCTTGAGGTGGGCGTCCTCAAGATCAACTCCTCTACTTCGGCCTGGGCAACCGGGTAGTATCACGCCCACACCCAGCCGGGTGGCACTTTTCATTTTTAAATGATTGTGTAAATATACATATATATACACCCAAATTCCCAAGAATCTTCATTGAAGCCGACTTATCCTCCAGGAGGAGATAGTCGCACAAATTTGAAATTTGAATTTGTCTGTGTTCATCCCTATATACTTGCAGGCAGTTTACACCTCGTTGTGGTCAGGCAATTTATTGATTTATTTATTGATCGGATCGAATGATTGATCGGAGTAGGGCTCAATGCAAGGAGCGATTACACTGCTGCTTCACTTTTCTTCAACACAACCCGGTTAAGAAACTCAACAGTCAATCACCACCACGTTTGTGTTGCCTAGTTACCAACAATGGACACGCCCAAACCGATCGATAACATTTTACTGGGCAAGGCCGTTTGAATGGAATTACTTGGGAGGATATGGCAGAGTGAGTTTTCAAAAAACCGCGGTGACGAAGTAGGCGTTAAGATTATTTCCGAATGACCACTGAGTCATCGAGGGGGGAACGAAAGTCGGATACATTTTTTGAGGGAAGCGACACACCCATCATCATCATCATCGTGAACAGCATTACACAGGTAGCGTGTCCTGGATGTATACAGTCATGAAAAAGTAAAATTCTAACAGACACGGATTCTATAGAAGAGTAAGCACAAACATACCGTTTTATGAACGACTACAGCGTTATCAGCACGACAGGCACCTCGCGGCTTTTACTACCATGCATCCCACATGTGGAAGATTATACTACCCGCAAGGAAGCCACGTAGAACATTTCAGATAATGTCCTAGATGGCAAAGTTTAACCAGACTCATGCTGTACCGAGTGAAGTAATAGAGTCACTGAAATGTGTCAGTTAAGTAGCTCATGTTGTGGTAAGACAATCGCGATAACAGTATTGTCATCATCATGTGTGACTACTCATCCGCGCCAAGCCCATCGAACTATTCACAAAGTTGATCACGACAGTCCATAATGGAAGCACTGGGCTCGAGTTTCGCTTTTATTAGAGCTCATCAGCAGTGCATATCCTCCGCCGATTCGGGGGTGGGACTCGAACCCCCGACCATCACCATTGTAGTCCCATGCCTTAACGACCTGGGCTACCGTCCACCGTTTGACCGATCGAAATTAAGCGTTTATGAACTGTTCTTCAGACACCATTATCATTATCATCACAGACAGCATTACACCGGTAGCACGTACCGAATGCTTAACTGCCACACAACCATGAAAAAGTAAAATCCTAAAAGATGGGGAAGGGTGAGACTTAAATAGCTACGGATTCTAGAGAAGAGTAAGCACAAACAAACTGGTATGAGGTGCCTACACCTCGAATGGAACATGCATTCAAACGAGTAGAGCGACATCAGCACGGCTTTCACTGTCATGCATCGTAACAAGCTTTTCTCGTCACTTCGTTGACAACATACAAGGTTGAGTACACATTCCAAGATGCTAAGTTCAAGACCGCCATTGAACATATCATGAAGCGTAACTAGCCATTGCGATATCTAATCGCGGGGACACTAGCCTGGAAGACGCGCTGCGCCTACTTTGGAAAGGTTACCAGTAAGGGTTTTTAACTTTCTATACCAAGTGACGGTTTGATCACCATAAGATCTAGACCAATCGGGATGTGGCGTCGCAAAAAGAATCCGTTTCGGAAGTCGGTGGTCCGGCATCCTTGAAAACATGACTCAGCCAGCGTAACTTGTAGTGTCCTCACGTGTGGTCGAATGGTGTTCAACGAAGATCACGTGAGCTGAATAAATGATAATCAAATACATATTGAACGGAGCTTTGTTTCACAAGAGCTGTTCCTCCCAGTGATCCCGAGAAGGATCGTCGCAGGGTTCAACAAAGGTGGATCCTCCACCCGGGGTCATGGCATTCATCATAATCTTGGACAGCATCACGCTGGCTGCAATTATCGAGTGATTAAATGTCATACAGCCATGTTGCTATTGGCCTCCTTCAGTCGATGTCGACCATAGATGTACATCACAATCGCAAGAATTTTCGAATGACTAAACAGTCCGATTCGGGAGGAACAATCTCTCCCGCAGCGCTTGCAACGTTGATCAGAACTCGGTTGTAGGGCGTCAGTTGCACGAAGGCGGCGTGATCTGCGTTCAGCATCCAAGAGCTGCTCCTCCCCAGCTTGCAGACGACGCTTTACACAATGCCTCCAAAGTGAGCGGTTAAGAGCCAGTTCTTCCCAACTTGCGTCGTCAATGCCAAGAGCTTTCATATTTGTTTTTCAAATGTCTTTGTACCGCAAGTGCGGTCTGCCTAATGGTAGACTTCCTAATTGCAACTCACCATACAACCATGAGATGGTGAAAATGAGGAAGGGTGGGACCTAAAATGCTACCAAATCTATAGAAGATTAGACACAGACAGACTAGGTTGAGGTGCTGAGACCTCAAATTAACGACTAGAGCGACATCAGCAGGAGAGCTTCTTGGTGGCTTTCACTGCCACGCATCATAACATGCTTTTCTCGGCACTCCGCTTAACAACATACAAGGTTAGGCAAACACTTTAATAAGACGCTTGCTGAACACGATCTCAAGCAATATCACAAAGAGTAACAAGTCACTGTGAGTTCTGAGCTCTTGGACCCCCAACCTGGGAGACGGGTCGCACATTCATCATCCCCCTTGTCCTGGGGCTCTTCCTTCAAAGGTCTTCCAGAGGATGTGACGTAACTGTTACCCAATGCCCAAGCGAAAGATGAAGCGGCATCGAGGTGGTGCGTTTCTACCATCATGGGCACTATCTGGGGTAGTCCATCTCAAAGCCGAAATACGTGTTCGTCGTATATCACTATGGGTTCCAGGCGTGCCCTCGAGGTCACGAGATGAACGATCATCAAAGATGTTCCACCGAGTATCTAACGCTACCGTTTGGAAGCGATGCATGGGATTAGCTCCGAGTGCGGTTACATTCAACGGTAAAGACAGCTATGGTTTGGTCGCGTCCTCTGTAATAAAGACAGCTTACGTAAGTGGTGATGGCGACCTGGTTATCCACGGTAAAGGAAGAGATGTGGAAGCCTTGGTACTGTGTACCAACTAAATCGTTCCAGCGTGATAATGCGACGAAATAATAATCTGCAACGATCTTGTTTCCAATCGGTTAGTGCTATTCGGGAGTCAGTGACAGCAAAATCGAGGTGCCCTCGTTCTTCAATTTAGAAAGTGGTTTATCGATCGGTTAGGCGGCCGCTTCAAACGGACCGTCGAGAACCTTTGTCAGTATGCGTACGTTTCCTTTGAATCAGGGGTGGGGGTTCGCCCGTCTTAAAGCTCCAAGGTAGTGTCTTTCCAGGAGCGTTGAAGGTTGAACCAATATGAGGCAACTGTCAACAATAGTACCTATGAGTTGAGGGAATGGGATAACACTGGGCCGAAGTTCCCAAGAAAGCTCAAGCGTGACCTTGAATGACTTTTGCTCAAAAACAATCACAAAGAAAGCCGAATTGTTTGAAAACAGGGGTGCACAAAGTCACACAAGCTACTACCGAGAAATTAAAAGCCAATGAGTGAATTGATGAGCGATCCGAAATTCGTGAAACTAGCTAGCTGAACGAAGCGTGAATTCTGAAGGGTGCTCATGAGGTGCTCTCCAACGATCGCTTGAACAGAGGTTGGAAATGTTTTATAGTTTGACCTTGAAAATGGATCACTAAGTGCGACATGTGAGTGAGTGAGTGGGTGGGTGGTTGTGTACAAAGAAAGGCTGACCTCTGGATGGCGTGTATACCGGATCAAGTTCCTTGGATCAATGTGCCTAAGGTAAAGCGAAACCACCGCGTAAATTAACTGGAAGGCGGGAAATATGAGTTCAAGGTCAATGGGGAGAGTTTACGTGGCTGTAAAGGGGGGGGGCGATAATCCCGGTAATTATCACCTTAAAAATGTGTTTTTTTTTCAGGTCATGGAGGACATAAAATACGGGTGAGCAGAGTCTCGAGTTCAGTGTGAACTGAGAAATGGTGAATGGAGAATTTCTAAATTTCGCTGGAACAGACATTAACTGTTTAAAATGCGGGAGAAATGATAAACACAATTGTTTGAATATAAATAAATAAAAATGAGCATTTTTGAATGAAAACGGAACTGTCCTCATCGGGACATACCGAACAATAACACACCACATCAATACTGCAAACAGAACTCACCGTGAATCCACGAAAAAGTAGATAGAGCTCCCGAGGTTTGGTGTCCAGCGGGAGGCCACTGACAAATATTGTACGCACTTGGTGCTAGGTAACGGGTACAAAGAGAAAGAATAAAGCAAAGCGCCTTGAAGCGTTCATGCTGAGTGCGAGAGAGAAGAATAATAAACCATCATCATTGAGAGGTGAATTCGAATGAAAATGGTCGATTTCGATATAATGTGTGATTGAGATCTTGGTGGCTTCCGACTAGGCAGGGAAGGCGGTTTAGGGCCATATGTCTCAGCGATGTCTGATTCTGTGTAGGTAGTGTATAGGGCCGAGACAGAGGATTGGTGGGGGTTTCCTTTAGGTCAAGGTGACAGTGTGATAGTTGCAATGACAGTGCTGTAATGCTAGTCCACTCTCTCTCTATCTAATGTGTGAAGATAGCTGATGAAAGATACTTCAGTTCATCATAGCAAAGAGCCAGGATTCCAGCTTCATACATTTGATTTGGGTGTAGTTGCTGCGATCTGACCTCCTATTCACCCGTTGAGATATGTCTTAAACTCGTCGTCAGTGGCGATCTTGTAAAAGGCATCTTCGTGGAGTGTTTGATCAATGTAATCTGTCAAGTGGTGTGGCAAGAAAGGCTTCCTATTGTGGCGGGGGCTGGTAATCGCGTCAAGGTTGAATCACGATTCCTGTGCTTAGGTCTGTCTTTTACACCGAAATCGTGTAACACCACAAAGTCCTCAGCCCGTCTGAGTTGGTTGTCACTTCGCTACTTTGGGCTCGTTCTACTGACCTTCACAAATTGCATCTCGTTCAACAGCTGATCTTCCCCATCTTGTCTCGCTTCCAGACACGATGTCACTCGAACCACCGACCACATGGAATCCTTCCGAGACCCGAGGGGGTCCGGGATTGTCATTGTCGGCGATTCCTGCTTCGGTGTCTTGTCCCGAAGGGCGGTGTTCGAGCTCAAGATGGCACTTCATCGCTGAGTTAATGTTTATTCTATTTGAGGTGTAGGCAAGTCACTCAAATCTGCTTGTGTTTACTCTTTTACAAAACCCGTGATTTGCAAGTCCATTCAATCCTCGTCTCTTTAGGGTATTATTGCGTCAGGATTGTATAAGAGTTAAGACAAAGGCACGTACATACTCTCGATATAATGCTGTCTCTAATGATGGCAAGATAAGCAGCCAAGAATAGCTACTTCAAGGACGCTTTCAATTCGCACTATGCATTCATAAAGTGCAAGGTTCGATTGCATGTCACAGATCCGTCAACTTTCGACTGGCATTTGGAAAGCAACAATAGCGTTTTATAACTCGTATTGAAGAGCCATGCTACTGAAACTGAATGGCAACATTCAAGCGGTTTTGCTGTAAAGATGTGAAACCTGCAGTATGGATATCACTGTTCCCTCATTGTTGATGGAGTTTTTAACAGCAACCAATTCGTTATGTCTGAGAGGAGATGGTATGAAAGCACAAGCCTGATCCAGGCAAAGTGCCGTACAGTCAGAGACTGCACGTGGGCGATGTTACTGTCTGGTTGCCCAGGCCTAGACAGATATAAGAAATAGAGAATACAGATCTGTCATGATGGCATGTAGGCGGTGATATTTCCAAGGTTGCTAGTGCCTAGACAAGATAACAAATAGGGTTGCGATAAACGCCTATTGATAAAGAGCCATAAACACAAGACTATTTCCAGTATAGACTTTATACTCTGGTATGCTTGAGTAGACTTTTGCGGTGGATTAAAACGTTGACCCTCTCTTAGATAATCACAGATCTACGAAGAGAATTATCACGTAGAAGTAAAAGCAGTACAAAGCAACTCGCAAGACCAAAACACGTTACTTGATGCAACAATCCCCGGGCAACACAGAGGAAGCTACAGATGGCCAGAATAATTCTTTCAAAAGACTTCACCACTGAAGCGAACATTCGAAATCCCAACATGTACCTTATGTCTGATAAAAGCTGCATGACCGAAAACAATGATCGAGAATGTGGTTATGACATCTAGGTGGTCGATAATCGTGAGAAATCTAATTGCAAACCCATTTCTCTCTTCTGCGACCCGAGAAATGAATTTGCTGTCGAGCTTATCCGAAGGTCGCCCGGAATAGAGCAGATAATGCTCTCGTTCGGCGAATGTAGATAACGCCGTCAGCGTGCGACTGTCGCCGATCGACCGAGGCCTTGAGCGCTGCGAGATTGTCACTCTCGTGTCGGACTGGTCAGGCATTCTAAAACCTGCGGAGCATTAAACCATCATGCGGTCATCATGTACATCAATGGCCGATATCTACCGAAGGAAGGCGACAACAACAACAAGAACAACCCTAGAAGAAGTTGTTGTAGTAGTAGAAGAAGAGGAGGAAGATAACGATGATGATGAGGAAGAAGAAGAGAAGAGGAAGACGATGATGAAGAAGATTAAGAAGAAGAAGAGGAATAAGAAGAGGAGAAGAGGAAGATGATGATAAAGAAGAGGAATAGGAAGAAGAGAAGAGGAAGATGATGAAGAAGAAGAAGAGAAGAAGATGATGATGATGAAGAAGAAGAAGAAAAAGAGGATGATGATAAAGAAGAAGAAGAAAGAGAAGAAAAATGACTTTATTCGCATGAACGAATTTTCAGCATTTACCATAATTTAACGCCCACCAATTCACCCTATTCCTACAACGGAAACATTCCGATAAGCTGAGCCTAATTGCTCAAAGGAAACCTCAAAACAAGTGACCTGTGACCTATTGGATCACTCACTGGAAACTTTTCCGGTGAAGTATTAAATACCAAAGTGGCGTGTGCGAATGTTTGCGGAGACTGAAATCCCGTGTTCAGCCGAGTGTTGGTCGTACCATTCACCCGAGGTCTCAAGGCTCACTAAGCAACCTAATCTCGCTATCTTCACTTGCTTAGCACGTGAATATTGCAGCAGAAAGTAGGTTAAGGTGTGTGCGTGAGAAACAACACTGAAGAACCCCATTAAGTTCTGTTCCTGTACGAAAAAGGTGACCACAGTTGTACTTCAAACACCTCAAGTACAAGTGGTTTTCCACTAGAATGTAATAATCGGCTGAAGTGGTGTGTAAGAGGCTCCGTGAAAAATCAATACATGGAACGAGTATTCGATTGAGGTCAGTGCTCAAAACATTTTAAGTGGAACGAAACCTTGTTAGTTAAAGTACATTCGCAAAATTGATATTTAAAGTAGGGCCTCAAGTGGTTGTCCTCAAGTGTTGCAAATTAGAAATTGTTTTATCATCATCATTAGAGCCTGCATGTACCGAATGCTTAACTGTTATATACCCATGGGGAACAATAGGACTCAAATAGCTACGGAATCTATAGAACAGTAAGCACAAACAAACAGATGTCTGCACCTCAAATGGAGCATGCATTCAATCAAGTTTCGTGAACGAGTAGAACGACATCAGCACGACAGCTTGCTTGAGGCTTTCATTGCCATTCATCCTAACAGCTTTCATCGTCACTCTCCACTTGGATGAAGCAAACATCCAAGAAGACGCCACCATTGAACCTAAGAACACGGTTTCGGGACATATGTTGAAGAGTACTCGCCAACTTTGGAAAGGTTATTAGAAAGGGTTTTTAACTGCCTACTAAACAACTTATTTCAGAGAGTATCGTTGCGTATGTGGCTGTAACAGCTAATTCCCAAAATGCTGGGCTTGTCAAATATTTGGAGACGCCGTAAGGTCCAGGTTTCGTACCCATAGAGTAATACAGACCGAACTGTCACTTTATAGACTCGATCATTGAGTAACAGAGGCATGTGACGGGGGTGTACCGCTGGACACCTCAAAGAACGACAAGGGATCATATGAACAGTTCAATGACTGCGTCGTGCTAAGGAGACGTTACCACAGGTTACGATTCTAGTGTTGGCACTTTAGTGAAAGCTTAGACTTTGTTTTTGAACAAAAAATGGGCCTCGAAAAATAAAGGAAAATCGCTTACCTCAGCGTCATCCGCACCGCCACTTGTACCGAGTGTGTGTAAGGAGTCCACCGACTGGGACAAAAGCATCATAGAATCATCGTTCAAGTTCGCTTGGCCATTGACACCTTCAAATTTTACCGACCCGTCACGTGAATCAACTCCAGCGCCTGACTGTGTGGATACTTTTGGGGGAAGCATCGCGATACTCGACATCCGTATTGATTTCCGATTATATATGTGAATCACTAAACAATTTGCGAGACAAGCAGGCTGAAATAAGCGTCCTCAAAATCCGCACCAATGTATAGCCGGACTGGTCGACAAATCTAGTGCTCATTACTGTGTTCCGATTGGTCGACAAGATGTGACCGTAAATTGTGGCCAATCAGCGACTAGCACATTCTCACCAATCATAATACGGTAAACGCCCAGAGGCCCACTCACAGGTGGTCGAATGGGCAGAGAAGAGAGATTGATCGATCGATTGGGCGTGAGAATGTGTGTAACGGGGATTATGTAAATGAATTTCTAACCAATCACAATCTCGTTTTAAAATGGGCGCATTGTTTTCTGATTACGAGAATGTGTCAACCAGAAAATTGTGATTTCCACGTGGCTCTAAGCCGCCAAATGATCGAAGAGTATATAGTCAAGAACAAGACACTCGCATTGCCTTCAAAAAGGTTGTCATAGCCGGGGGTGGCAGTGGGGATAAGCTCCCACTGTCTATAAAATGCGCGCGTCTCAAATAGCCTCTGACAACCAAGCCCAGCTTTTGACCTGCACGAGTGGCTCCCCGAGCCCGGCAGAACAGCTTATACCAACAGGTAAAGGGGCGAGTGAATGGTGTCTGAAAACCAGTTTGCTTCAGGCAGAGGGAGCTCGTTAGCCTGGGAAGGAAAACCCTGTTTTAAACCTCCGCTGCCTTGCGGGATACCCGATCGCGGGAAAGGCTTAGTGAGAAAACCCTGAGGAAAAATTTGGTGCAGAGTCTCGTAGACGGTTAGTTGGTGCACACCATCTCTCTTTGGCAACTCCTTGCTGCCTTGCAGGTCGTACTTGGTTGTGCAAAGGCTAGAGAAGCTGACTCGAACAAACGCCGAGTGGTGCTGTGGACGCCGCTTTGTACCCAAATTCCCAAGACCCTTCATTGAAGCCGACTCATCCTCTTAGAGGAGATAGTCGCAAAAAAATTAAAAATTAAAAGTCCTCAGTCTCTATATGCCGGTAGTAACTTCGTTCTGTTATGAGCGGCGATTTTTCTACCAACCGGTTTTATTCTAAGTCCCCGCAACGCTGGGCTCGTTTCAGCGCCTCCTGCTCTTGAATAGCACTCATCACTCGTGTACTTCAAGCCTCGAAAATACGACTTCACCCTCTGGAAAGGTTCCCAGGATATCGTAGTAGACCACTTTCAGTTTGCGGAGGGATTCTCTAAACGTGTAACCACAACCGGGGCCAGTCCTCTTGATTGGAAGACTGATATGTTAACCATTGCAAAATCACGAGTGAAAAGTTAGCATACTATCATATTCGACATTTTGGACTAACGAAAATTTCAAACGATTATTGATCGTATATTGACTATTTTCGTGTCCAGATACTGTTCTCAGCTTGTAATCGTAGATAGACCGAGGACTACCAATCACTGAATGCCACTCCCAAATCGGACTATTTAGACAATCGAAAAGCCGTGAATCATGAAACAATCTTTCAATTCAGACACCCAAATCTTTTCCTTCACTGCAATTTTCAAGGACATGGGAAGCTGTATAATATGTGAACTCTACTCTGCATTTGTTGAAGTTAAACGGCAGTTTGTTTTTCAACGACCAGCTGTGAAGCGTATCAATATCTTTTTCTAAAAGCAGACAATCTTCTGGGTTACGGATGCAGCGCCATATCTTCATGTCGTCCCCAAATAATTTCCGGTACTTCATTGACATAAAACAGAAAGAGGATCGGGCCAAGGACTGAACCTTGGGGAACTCCGCTAGTTGCTGCGATTGGTTTGGATAATGCACCATCAACACGTACCTGGTTAGTGCGATTTGTTAGGTAGTCATTTAGCCAATTCAGCAACTTTCCAGTGATACCAAGCTATTTTCAAGCTTCTGCAGTATCTGGAGTATGGTCACCCTACCGATGATTTTGAGATATCTAATAGGCAGGCGTGTATTGGCTTGTCCTTTATTTACGCCGATTTTGTCCA
>JACCGJ010012136.1:0-33878 GCA_013407085.1 Atriophallophorus winterbourni
ATATATATATATTGAAGCTAATTTCGAGTTAATTGTCGCTCAATTACCGAGATGCGGCTCGGTTTTCTTACTTGCTGGGGAGCCCGGTAACTTCTGAGCTGGCTGGCTCTTCTTCTTACGCTAAATAACAACATTGTTATTAATTTTTCCCTGATTTCCTTCCGCAGATTTTCGTACACTTGCCGGCTTATACAAGATTATTTTGGGCGAGGCTGCAACTTGCGCGTAAGATCGTTGGGTTGGTTCCTGCAGTGTTGCGAGTAACTCGGAAACTTGCTTACGATAAGCCACCCTTGCAACTTATTTGCATTCCATGCAGACCCATTCGAACCATTTATGGGCTGCATATACGGTGTAACGGCCTTTTGTTAGACTAGAACACTTTATTGGTGCGCCCAGCGCCTGCATGTACAACACTACATGCTACATGCTTACCACAGCCAGCCTTTAAGCATGGGGAAGTAATGTGAGCCATGTTGTATATATATGAAATAGATATCTATATTTTACTAATGCACGTAAAATAGATTGCAATTTCACAGAAGAGGCAAAAATTCGTAATATTTAATAAAAGCGTGGGAAATACAACCAAATTGAACGTACCGCGCAAAAACTTTTCCAGTTCCGCGAGGCTCAAGGGCGCAAGTTCATTTCAGTTCAATTTCAAGTTGAGTTTGCACAGAGCTGAAGGTGGCTAAAAGCCAATCAGGGTATAAGATAAACTTCGACGGTATGCCGTTGAGCATCCGGCACTTCGACATTGCGTATACAATTCGTACGTTTCGCACGTTCTTGTTTCCGGATAGTTCAGTTCAGTTCAGTTCAGTTCAGTTTGCACAGGATAGTATATGGCTGACAAGCCAATCGAGCGTCCAGAATTTCTTTCAGTAGAATGCTGCGGAGAAGCGCCCACCACTGCCAAAGGGTCAATCCTTTTTCTCTGTGTGGAACCTCTGATGGTCGTAGGACTAGGAGAATGTAGTTGGAGGAGCACCGCGCTATAATCGATGCACTGCCAAAAGGTAATTTTCTTTCTTCTCTGTTTGCAATCTCTGATGATCGCGGTGCCAGGCGCTGTAGTAGTAGGATAGTAGTAGGACAGCAACGCGCAATAATCGATGCTGGAAAAAAGAAAAGGCAGTTTCTCCTCACCAGCACGGTGAGAGGTCAGCTGATGGAGAATCAAGAATAGGAAGATGCTCTAAAATTGCTACAGTGAATAGCGAGCAAAATGGAGGACAACCTAAGCATGGTAATCATGAGATGTAATCAGAGAATAACTTACCCCAGTCACGGTCTAAACCCTGCTTGAAAGTTGAGACGGAACTACAGGAGATAAGTTCTTCAGGGAGCTTGTTCCAGAAGTTGACCGCCCTGAAGCTGAAAAAGTTTTTCCTAGAATCTAGTCGACATCGTTCCTTAGCGAGCTTGAGTGCGTGTCCGCGAGTGCCCAGCTTAGGACTTAAGGTAAAGATGTCATCTGGATTAACGCCGCTTAAGCCCTTTAAGATCTTGAAGGTTTCAATCAAATCACCTCTCAAACGACGACGCTTAAGAGAGAAAAGACCCAGAGCCCAAAGGCGATCAGCATAACTTTTCCCACGCTGACCCTCAATCATGCGTGTTGCTAGTCGCTGGACGCTTTCAAGTCGAATGATATCCTTCTGGTAGTGAGGACACCACGCCTGGACACAATATTCCAAATGCGGCCTGACTAACGCCTTGTAAAGTGGCAGGAACACGTCGGGACTTCTGCTGGAAAGCACCGACTTCAACCGAAAGAGCACATTGCGTGCACGTTGCGCTGCAACAGCGCATTGGTCCTCCCATTTGAAGTCAGCTCTAACTAGAACACCCAAGTCCTTAACCCGCTGTGTGGCATCAACGCTAATAGGAGTACCTGACACCTGGACTGTGATCTTGTCGACCAGAGCAGACAAGAGTTGGCACTTATTGAGGTTCAGTGGGAGGTCCCAAAGTATGGACCAGTCAATGACCCGCTCGAGGTCGTGCAACAGAGTATCTTCATTCGTTGAACCAATGAACTTCACGTCATCCGCAAAAATGAAGCACGGGCACTCCAAGATAGGCGACAAGTCATCGATAAAAATCAGAAAGAGCAGCGGACCTAGCACAGACCCCTGAGGCACCCCACTTATCACCTCCGTTTGGATCGACAACGTAGATTCTACTCGTACTCTAAAGGTCCTACCTGTCAGGAATGATTTTATCCAAGCAAGTAAACTACCCCGTATGCCTTTTGCTGCCAGCTTAGTTTCTAAAAATCTGTGGCTGACGGAATCGAAAGCCTTGCTAAAATCTAGGTAGAGCGCTTCGACCGGCTTCCCTTCATCCAACCTTTTCGAAGCAATATTGAGGAAACTCAAGAGGTAGTCAAACAAGACCTCCCTTTCAGGAATCCATGTTGAGCTACACTAAGTAGAGAATGCTGGCAGAGATGCTGGCAGATTTTGTCGCGTATAAGTCTTTCCAATACTTTCGAGACGATGCTGGTCAGGCTGACTGGTCTATAGTTACCAAGAATTGACCTGCAACCACCTTTGTGTATTGGTACTACTATGGCTTCTTTCCACTCACGAGGAACCATTGCCGAGTGCAAACATGAATTGAAGAGCTCACATAGTGGTTCTGCAAGCACTGGGGCGAGATTTCTCAACATAATTGAGTGGATGTGATCCGGACCCTCAGCCTTGTTAGCACGAACATGAATAAGAGCTCCATACACCTCCGCCTCATTAAAGGACAAATCATCTAGTGCAGGGACACCAGATGGAAAGTTAAGCAACTCAGGCGGTGTGAGTAAAGAAATATCCCTACGCTGAACGCTACTGAAAAACTTTGAGAAGGCTGCCGCCTTAGCTAGGTCACTAGTAGCTACTTGTCCATCCTCCAGTTTTAAGTCACCGATGTTTACCCTAGTTTTTCCTTTAGATTGCGCGTAACTGTAGAACCTTTTCGGGTTGGATTTAGCATCCCTGGCTAAGGATAACTCAAACTTCTGTTTGAGCTCACGCTGCATTTTGACACGAGCGTTTCGGGCGGTTCTGTAACGGACCCACGAACCAGAGGTGAGCGATAGCCTATATTGCCTCCATAAGCGATCACTTTTACGAATAGAACGACGAACGCTGGGAGACCACCAGGGTGGCCGCTGGTGCTTATTCACGCATTGCAGTGGAGCATGCAGGTCTTGTAGCCCGTTAAGAAATCTGCAAATTCTGTCCCAGTTTTCAGTTACACTAGAATCACTCGAGAACAGAAGGTAAGATTTTGATGACTGTAAAAGTAGGCCCCAGTCAACACGCCTAAAATTACGTCTAGGGCGCGCAAGAGGTTTGTGAAAACGCAACAGCGCTTCGAAGCCTAACATTACGTGGTCGCTTTTGCCAAGAGGGGGTAGGAACTTGACATTCTTGACAGCTTCTAGCTGAGACGACAGCATCAAGTCAAGAGTGGATGGAGTGCATCCATCGCGAAACCTAGTGGGTTTGTTCACGTGCTGATGTAATTTATGATAGTGGATCCAATCGAGAAAAGATGCGGATTGCTCAGTGAGTACCCCTGAGGGAGCTGACCAGTCTATATCTGGGAGATTAAAATCACCTAGAATGAGTACGCTTGGGGCTGATTGAAACAACCCGTCAAGCATCTCAAGCAGTTGACTAATTTCTCGCAGGGTTGCACAGGGCGTGACGTAAACACAAGCAATCGCCAGTGCTGACTTGTAGCAAGTCAGGACACTAGTAACAACTTGGACATTTTCAATAGCGAGTGATAACCCTGGACCCGTATTGTGTAGACCATATTCAAGGAAAAGTGCCACGCCTCCGCCTCTTCTATCGCCAGGTCTATCGCATCTGATGACAAGATACTGTTCGCTGATGCTAGCTGGCACAACATCAACCGCAGACAGCCAGGTTTCAGACAGCGCTATAACCCTCGGGTGTAGCTCGGCTACACGAAGAGAAAGTTCAGACCACTTATTTCTTATGCTGCACACATTAGCGTACAACACAGTGGCACTGGATATGCGCGCTTCTAAGCTAAGTCGTGCTTTGCTCTCGGTCGAAGCACCCGGGGAAGCTGCACGTTTTTTCTCGTACTGCTTAATGCAGGAGAAGCAATATCGCGTGCATCTTGCACGACGGTAATGGAACGTTGCCTAACTATTAAGCCCTCATTTATAAAAAAAGATCGAAAGACATTAGGAGCGCAGCGTACGGTTTCCCTCGCTGGCCCTCAATCATGTGAGTTGCGAGGCGCTGTACGCTTTCAAGTCGAAGGATATCCTTTTTGTAGTAAGGACACCACTCCTGAACGCAGTATTCGAGATGCGGCCGAACTAATGCCTAGTACAGTGGCAGGAAGAAATCGGGTCTTCTGCTCGATATCACTGATTTCAGCCGAAAAAGTACCTTGTGCGCACGCTGGGCCGCAGCGACACAATGGTCCTCCCATTTGAAGTCAGCCCTAACCAGTACTCTCAAATCCTAAACACTGTGTGGCGTTGACACTGAGGGAATTCCCCGCCACTTGGACCGAAATCTTAACATCCAGTGCTGACAAGACTTGACTTGACTTGACTTATTCATGTGAACTCCTGTTGAAGCATAGGGCTGCAACAACGCCACGTCAGCGAACTCTGTCCTGGGCTGCTATCCTCAGCTGAGTCCATGTCATTCCGGCATCCTTCGCTTCACTCACGACTGATCTTCTCCACGATTGCTTGGGTCGTCCCACTTTCCTTTTACCTTGTGGATTCCAGTCTAGTGCTTGCCTAGTGACGTTATCAGCTGGTTTGCGGAGTGTGTGACCTATCCACCCCCATTTTCTTTTCTTGATGTCCTGATCAACGGGGTTCTGGTTGGTTCTACGCCATAGGTCTGTGTTTGAAATCTTCTCAGGCCACCTGATGTTAAGAATGTGGCGCAAGCACTTGTTGACAAATGTTTGTATCTTGTTGGTGATGTTGTGGGTAACCCGCCATGTTTCGGACCCGTAGAGGAGGACTGCTTTTACGTTGGTGTTAAAGATGCGGACTTTGCTGCGCTGGGACAAGGCCTTAGATTTCCAGATGGGGCGCAGGGTGTTGAACGCTACCCTTGCTTTGCTGATTCGGCTCTTGACGTCGTCTTCTGTGCCACCATCAATGTTGACCACGCTTCCAAGGTAAACAAAGCGGTCAGTCTCCACCACGTCTTTCCCCTGTAGATGCAGTGGCTGCTGTAGTTGGTTGTTCAATCGCATCACCTCGGTTTTCTTTATGTTGATTTTCAGGCCCGTCTTCTCTGCCTCTTCTGCTAGGCGCGTTAGCTTAGACTGTGCATGCTGTTGCTTGTGAGACAGGAGGCTGATGTCATCCGCAAAGTCAAGGTCTTCGAGATGTTTGGTGGGGGTCCACTGGATGCCGGTGTTGCTGCCCTCTGTGGTTCTTCTCATAATCCAGTCTATGACGATCAAGAAAATTATCGGCGAGAGCATGCAACCTTGCCTCACTCCAGTCTTCACTGGGAAGGGGTCTGTCAGCTTTCCGTTGTGGATGATCTGGCATGATGAGTCCTCATAGAGCTGTTGGATGATGTTTATCAGCTTTTGCGGGATTCCGTAGTGTTGCATTAGCTTCCATATTGTCTCCCTGTCGACGCTGTCAAACGCTTTTTCGAAGTCGACGAAGATCGCGTACAAAGGAGACTGCCATTCGATGGATTGCTCGATGATAATACGCAGAGTGGCGATATGATCTATGCATGACCTATCTTGTCTAAACCCCGCCTGTTCTGTTCTAAGTTTCTTGTCTAACGCCTCTTTCAATCGCTCCAAGATGATTCTGGTCAGTACTTTGCTGGGGATGGACAGCAACATGATTCCTCGCCAGTTGCCGCATTGGGAAAGGTCGCCTTTCTTGGGGAGCTTTACCAAATGCCCGAGCTTCCAGTCAGCCGGAACTCTCTCCTGTTCCCATAACTTCACCAGGAAGGGGTGTAACATCTCCGCTGCCGCTGTCGCGTCTGCCTTTAGAGCTTCTGAGGGGATGCCGTCAGGGCCTGGTGCCTTACCATTCTTCAGGGACTTGATGGCATTGATGATTTCTGCAATTGTTGGGGGGTTGATGTTAATGCATAGGGATTCTTTTGCTGGTGATATATCAGGAGATGTTTGCGGAGGTGGTCTGTTTAGAATTTCTTCAAAATGTTCCACCCATCTTTTCCTTTGCCCCTCCTCGCTTGTCATGGTTCTTCCATTTTTGTCCTTGACTGGTTTGCTCGGTTTGGAACTCTTCCCTGACAAGGCTCGGGTGATTTCATATACCCTCTTCATATTATTCTGCTTTGCCGCTAGCTCTGCCTCCTCTGTTAGGTTGTGTATAAATTTCCTTTTGTCCTGTCTAGCACCCTTCTTCACTTCCCGGTTTGTCTCCCAATATTGTGCTTTGAGGTCTGCCTTCTGTTGCAGGTCACCGCATCTGCTAATTTCCATCTTCAGATCCCTCCTCTTCTTAATCTTCTCCCAGGTACCCTTCGTCAGCCATTCCTTCTGTTCCCTCTCTTTCTTCCCCAGAACTTTAGTGCACGCATCCTGCCAGGTCTTTCGTATTCCTGCCCAGTGATTTTCTATTGTTTCGTCGGCCAACTCCGACAGCGCCTCGAACCTATTCCTGACTTCACAGCTGAATTCTTCTGATTTCTGTTTGTCCATCAAGTACTGTGTGTTGAACTTGTGGTACGCTCTTCCTGACGGATCGTTGAAGGACTTCAGCTTGGTCCGCATTGTTGCAACCAGCAGGTGATGGTCGGAGGCTGCATCGGCGCCGCGCCTCACTCTGACGTCCAGCACACTACGCCTCCACTTTCTGTCTATGGTGAAGTGATCTATCTGATTTTCCGTCTTCCCATCGGGTGAAGTCCAAGTAGTCTTGTGGATCCTTTTGTGAGGGTAAATGGTGCCACCTATTACTAAGTCATTGAACGAACAAAAGTCTGTGAACAGCTCTCCGTTCTCGTTGCAGGTACCCACGCCGTGTCTGCCCATGATGAGTTCCCTGCCTGTGTTGTCATCACCGACCTTAGCGTTCAAGTCGCCCATGACGATCTTCATGTCTCTGCGCGGAGTCCGGTCTAAAAGGGCCTGTAAAGAGTTGTAGAAATCTTCCTTCTCCTCTTCTTGGGCTGTGTTTGTTGGCGCATAACACTGGATGATGGTGATCCTCCTTCCCTTGGAGTTGAACCTGGCTGCCATAAGTCTGGGTGAGACAGGTTCCCATGCCATTAGCGCTCTTGTAGCCTCTGGCGCTAACATTATTGCCACTCCTTGAGTGTGGCCATGATTCATATCTTCATGTCCGGAATAGATGATGGTTTCCCCTGAAGATAGTCTGTTCTGACCGCTCCCATTCCATCGAGTCTCACATAGGCCCAGAACTTTGATGTTGTAACTTTCCATCTCTTTGGCTACCTGTGCTAATTTCCCGCTCTCATATAGGGTTCTGATGTTCCAGGTCCCTATCCTGGTCTTTGCCTTGGTCGTGAGAAGACTCATCGGCGAGTTGGCTTCCCGAAGGCTTTCACCAGCACGCGTCATGGGCCCCACTGAAGAGGAGTCCTCCCGTCCAGGCAGCTTTTGTGCAGTTTTTGTTGTTGCAGTTTCTGTAGCAGCGTTGTCTTTTACGGGGTGGGGTTGCTAGCCCCACGCCCAACCCTCCTCCTTTTTCACCCGGGCTTGGGACCGGCAGTTGGCGGAGTTGTGCTGACAAGAGTTGGCTCTTATTTAGGCTCAGTGGGAGATCCCACTGGTATGACCAGTTTATGACCCGCTGAAGGTCGTGCAACAAGGTATCTTCATCCGTTGATCCGATGAATTACACATCATCCGAGAAAATGAAGTATGGGCACTTCAATGCAGAGGACAAGTCATCGATGAAAATCAGGAATAGAAGAGGACCGAGTACCGACCCTTGGAGTACACCACTGATCTCGTCCGTTTGATTCGACAGCGTAGATCCTACCCTAACACGGAATGTCCTACCTTTATCCAAGTAAGTAGACTACCCCGTATGCCTTTTGCTGCTAGCTTAATCTCTAGAAGGCGGTGATTTACGGAATCGAAAGCCTTGCTGAATTCTAGGTAGAGGGCTTCGACAGGCTTCCCTTCATCCATCCGTCTAGTGGCAGTATTGATAAAACTAAAAAGGTTATTCAGGCAGGATCTACCTTTAGGAAATCCATGCTGAGTTACACTCAACAGAGAATGGCGACAAAGATGCTGACAGATTTTGTCACGCAGAAGTTTTCGATTACTTTCGAGACGATGCTAATCAGGCTGACCGGCCTATAGTTACCAACAGTTGACCTGCAACCACCCTTATGTATTGGCATGACTACGGCTTCCCTCCACTTACTGGGAACAATTCCCAGTTGCGAGCATGAATTAAAGAGCTGGCAAAACGGTTCGGTAAGCACTGAGGCAAGATTTTTAAGCATAATCGAGTAGATGTCATCCGGTCCCCCAGATTTGTTGACCCGAACATGGATAAGTGTGTCATACACCTCAACCTCATTGAAGGACAACTCTTCTAATACATAGACACCAGGTGTTAGGTCAAGCAGACCTGACGGTGCGTTTGAAGAATTATCCCGTCGCTGAACGCTACTGAAAAACACTGGCAAGGCAGTCGCCTTAGACAGGTCGGTATCGGCTACTTTTCCGTCCTCCAGTTGAAAATCTCCTTTGTTTTCCCTAGTTTTTCCTTTCGACTGTGCGTAGCTATAAAACCATTCCGGTTTGAATCAAGCATCCCTAGCTAGAGATAACTCAAAATCCTGTTTGAACACACGCTGTAATTTAACACAGGCATTCCGAGCGGTTTTGTAGCGGGCCCAAGAACAAGAATTAAGGGATAGCTTATATTGCCGCCATAGGCGATCCCGTTTACGGGTAGACCTACGGACTCGAGGAGACCACCAGGGAGCGGAGCGTGCTTGTCTTGTAACTCGTTTAGATACTTAAAAATTCTATCCCAGTTTTCACTTACATTTGAATCGCTAGATAACAGAAGGGAAGATTGTGATGTCTGCAAGAGTTAACCCAGTCTACAAGCCTAAAATTGCGTCTAGGACGAAAGAAAGGTTTGCGAAAACGCAATATTGCTTCGAAGCTTATCATTACGTGATCGCTTTTGCCGAGCGGCGGTAGGTACTTCAAATGCCTAATGGCTTCTAGCTGGGACGACAATACCAAGTCAAGAGTGGATGGAGTGAATCCATGGCAAAACCTTGTAGGATCATTGACATGCTGGTGCAGCGCATGATTATGGACTCATTCGAGAAAGGTGTCACATTGCTGGGTGACTAGACCAGTGAGGACAGGCCAATCTATGTCTGGGAGGTTGAAATCACCCAAGATAAGTATGCTGTGAGCTGAATGAAACAAACCGTCGATTGTCTCAATAAGCTGTGTAAACTCCTGTTGGGATGCACCGGGTGTGACGTAGACAAGCAATTGCGAGCGACGACTTGTAGCAAGTCAGGATACTCGTAACAACTTGGACGTTTTCAATGGCTAGAGATATCCGTGTACCCATGTTGTGCAAACCATACTCCAAGAGCAGTGCAACGCCACCGCTTCTCCTATCGCCCGGCCTATCGCATCTCATGACGAGATACTGTTCACTGATGTTTACCGGCACTTCATCAATCGCAGACAGCCAGGTCTCAGAAAGCGCAATAACCCTTGGGTGTAACTGAGCCACGCAGAGAGAACGTTCAGTCCGCTTATTCCTTATGCGGCATACATATACATACAATACTTGGGCACTGGTTATTCGTGATTCTGAAACTAATCCTGTTTGGCCCTCGGTCGAAGCACCCGAGGGAGCTGCATGTTTCTTATCGTGCTACTTAGAGCAGGAGCATCTTGCGTTAAGGTGACGGACCGTTGCCTGACATTTGAGACCGCATCCATAGAAGAGAAGCAACTACTGGAGTCACCTTTTCAGGTGCAATCGTCAATTGCGCTGAGACAATCACCGTCATCTGGGCTGGACAGCAAGACTAGTGGCGAAGTGCATTTCGGTATGCCCGTCTGTGACTGAATAGCGTTTTGTGCTGCATCCGGGTTAAGAATGACCGATTTTCTAATTGCTAAGTTTCTCCTATTGGAATCAGAAGAATTTCACCTAATCCATGACGGAGTTCTGTCGGCGCTTCGCCTGAAGTTTATCTAGCGTTGTCTTTGCGATATGCTCAGCCCTAGCCAGGAATGCATCCCGATCCGCCTGGTAATTAAATTCAACCAGGATTGGTAGGGGGCAGTTACCTATCCTCCATCTTCCTACTCGGTGGATTCGCACTGTGGGAGTAGAAGGCTTCATACCCACCATTCGGAGAAGATCGTTTATACACCTGCGATCAAGATCTCTGCGAGACTTAGATTCCTTAATAAATGGTTCCGCTCGGTTAAAAACTAGTAAATTTCTAGTTCTAGATTTCGGAGCAGAGAAATTGTTGACGCAAACCATTCAATTCCTGAATAATTTGGTCCAGCTCAGGTGAACCGTCATCAATGGAATGTTGCCGTTTTTGTGTACTGACCTTATTGGTCTTAGTACGATCCTTGGAGGTTCCAGCTACGTTGGCCACCTTGGGAGTGGCAGCTTGCCCGGGTGGACGGGTTACCTGGCTAACCTGTTCGACTTTCCCATTGGCTGCAGTTAATCTAAAAATTTTAATTGCAAGTTTTTTCAAAGTTCTCCTTACATTGACCTCCTCAAGACGATGGTGTAACTGGAAAGTAATATAGGGGTTCTGTTCACCACCACGGCGAAAGGTCATCTATTGAGGAAACAGTGCACTAATATGCGTGAACAATGTATGAATTATGAAATCACTAGCCTAGTCGAGGCGAAGTGGAGCACAGTCATAAATTGCATGTGAGCTAAGATGCTGTCAGGTTGCCCAGGCCTAGACAGATATGAGATAAAATTGTTACAATACGTTTTTTTGTTGTTTTTTAAGCTTTTTTATTGGACAATGTGCGGAACTATGGTAGGCCATTTAGCGTCTAATTCCCTATTAGAGCTCAACACATTTGGGAGGTTTACTATAAAATCTGGGAGCTTGTTCCAGAAATTGAACACACGGTTGGTAAAAAAGTGCTTACGTGCCAGCAACCTGGGCCTACTCTTAAGAAGTTTTATAGAATTATCCCTTGTGACTGATTTAGAGGCAAGTTTAAGGATATCAGTAATATTATCACCCGTTAGAATGTCGAGAATCTTGAAAGCTTCTATTTGGTCGCCTCCCAGCCGCCGTCTCTTTAGTGAGAACCGATCGAAGTCTTTGAGTCTTGCCTTATAGGTTTTCCTGTCTGACCCTCAACCATCCCAGTCTCAATGCGCTGAACACTTTTAAGACATGCTATATCTTTTTTGAGTTCGGTGCCCAGGATTGAACGCTGTATTCCAAGTTAACCCGTAAGACTAATTTGTATAAGTGAATGAAGATTGAAAATTTTCGGCATGACAACGCTGAGCGCAGTCTGAACAAATCTCTTCGAGCCTTGTTTGCAGCTTCGGCACATTGAGAAGTCCACTAAAAATATCCTGTTATCGTTATATCTAAATCCTTCATTTTCTGGGCAGCAGCTATTCTGATAGTTCCATCGCCAACTTCTAGTTGGGTTTTTGCTAAATCAGTTGTCAGAACGCAGCTCTTCATCAAGTTCATTGGCAAGTCCCACGTTTTTGTCCACTCGATTACTTTTTCTAAATTATAGATAAGCTTATCCCTGCTGTCGGTTCCTAGGATTTTAACATTATCAGGAAACAGAAAGCAACGTAAACTCAAGCTGGCTGCCAGGCCGTTTACAAAAATAAGGAAAAGTAGTGGACCAAGCACTAAACCTTGAGGCACTCCACCGAATATCATTGATTCCTCCGAGCGCATCCCAGCAATTCAGAAATAGTTAGTGCGATTAGTTAAGAAGCTGTCAAGCCATCGATGTAGGTCACCTGTGACGCCACAATCCTTAGTTTGTGCTGAAAGTACCTATGGTTCACTGAATCGAAGGCCATCTGAAAATCAAGATAACATACTTCGACTACTCTACCTTCATCGAGCCGTAATGTCACTTCATCGAAAAAACTTAAAAGATTGGTTAGACAGGACCTTTATTTCCAGAATCCGCGCTGGGCTACCAAATGTTTACATATCTAGTGCCGAATGATATTTTCCAAGCACTTGTAAAAAATGCTAGTCAGGCTTACTGAACTATTGTTGCGTACATCCGAACTGTGACTTTTATTGTGTATGACTACCACCGCCGCCCGTTCACAATCATCAAGTGGTATACCTTGGAGTAAGATAGTTTCAAAATGTTTGCTGATTGTAATCTAAGTATAGTCTCGAGCTGTTAAAGAATAGCCATATGTATAAGGTCGGGGCCAGCCGACGTTCTTTTATCCAGCTGCGACAGAACGGTGGTGACCATTTTCTAATTAACCTGAACAGAGCTAAATAGAGGTACGCTGCACTCGTTATTTTCTAAACGATTACCTGAATCACGCCGATAAGAATGGCAGAAGAACGTATGCAAGGCATCAGCTTTTTCTTGTGTAGTCAAAGCCGTGTTGCCATCATCCAGCTTTAATGTACCTTTTCTTTTGAAGATAGTTTGGATCGAATTAGCCATAAAAAATTTCAAGCTGCTCTTTGCTTTTTGGTTAGTCTGGATTTGAGGTTCCTTTTAGCTTTCCTTTACAGCGCAACAGCTGAATTCGTAGTCTGTATATACCGCAGTCTAGATCTGAGTTCCAAAGAATTTGAAAGCCCTCCAACTACGGTCACGCCATCAGATAGCCCTACGAATCGACGCGCTCCACTAAGGGTTTTCCTCGTGTTTTCACTGGTTGTAGAGTAGCAAAACGCTTCTGTAGCTGTAAGAGGTGTCCTCTTATAATATTCCGCCTGATTTATACGCTATGTTCCGATTCGTCTTGTAACCAATTCAGTTCCATTGCATTAGTTTGTGGTTGCACGATGTCCATGCGATCAAAGTTGCAGAACGTCTTTAATTTGTGTCTAGGTTGCACTACAGTCCTGTCAAAAAGAATTACGGCGTGGTGGCTTCTGCCTAGTGGTGAAGGGTATGTAATCCCATAAATATCTCTTTCATTAGACGATAGAACCAAATCTAATGTGGACGGAGTGTGTCCTGACCTAAACCGAACATGCTGATCAAAGGCCCCGACATGAAACCAGTCAAGATATTGCGACTCAGCACTTTGTGCTGCACTGTGTGCTAAGATGCTTTCAGGTTGCTCAGGCCTAGACAGATATGAGAAGTAAAATGGAACAATACGTTTATTTTTTCTTGTTTTTTTAGGTTTTTTATTAGACAACGGATGCAAATATGATAGTCCATTTAGCGTCTACTTCCATCTCAAAGCCTGATATACTATACCATCCGGGAGCTTATACAAGGAGTTGACCACATGGTTGCAGAAAAAGTGCTCACATGCGTGCAGCCTCGGTCTACTCCTAAAACGTTTCATAGAATTACCCGTTGAAGATGTTTAAAGGGCAAGTTTCAGTTATTCAGTAATATTGTCACCGGTGAGACAATTTAGAATCTTAGAATCCTAAAGGATTCTATAAGGTCGCCTAGCAGCCGTCGTCTCTTTAGTGAGAACAGATCGATTTACTTTGGTCTTGCCTCATAGAGTTTTCCTGTCTGTCTCTCAATCATCCTAGCCGCAAGGTGCTGGACCCTCTGGAGACATGCGACATCTCATTTTAAGAACGGTGCCTAGGATTGAACACAGTATTCCACAAACAGTATTTCAAATACAGTTAAAGCAATCACTCCCATTGTTAAATTCATTGCGCTAAGGTTTTTCGTTAATTCTGGTTGGTTTCTCGAGGTTTGCGCTTTGTATATAATGGATCAGATTCGTCATTTATTATGAGCACAGTTGCTGAAGAATTTTGAATATAGGGCAAAGCCACAGATTTATCGTTGACTACGATAAATAGAAAATCCAGAAATGAGTCCAATGAGTCTAATTTTGTGTTATTAATTCTTTTGTGACTATTTACATAAACCATGCCTAAGTGCTTGTTACGTTGCTAAACATTCGCTCCACCAATATGCACACATTTGTTAAATTTTCCAATTTATCCCACAGAAACTTCACGAATATTTGTTTTGTTGAGGTCAGATGATCTGAAGTTTAAATACGCAGTAGATCAACCACAAATTCATCCACGCGAACGTTGCTGACTAATCTTGGACACATCAGAAATTCCAACGATCATCTGTCGACTGTCATTTTACTGCGTACGTTTGAATTAGAAGAACCTCTCGACATATCTTATAAAAAAGACATTGTTGATGCTTGCAATATTTGAGATAAAAAAGTATCTGTTGATGATCATTATGTGCCATTCAGTGAAATGGTTTAACGGTCATTATGAAGTCATGTTTCGATGGCGTCAAGTGTAGCTTTTTAAACACTAATGAATTAATTGCCTCACAGCATTTGCTTCAATTGAAATGCAATCTTTCCATAATGAAAAACATGAAGGTCAGTTCAGTTCAGTTCAGTTCAGTTTGCACAGGACGATATGTGGCAGAGTCGCCAATCGAGCGTCCAGATTTCTTCCGGTGGTATGCCAAAAAGAGCGCCCACCACTTCAAACAAAATAGGTTCACAGATTTCTTCTGGTAGGATGGTTACCTGGAATGTAGAGCAAAAACTCCCCTCACCAAAGGTGAGGAGACATTAATGCATTTCAAAGACCAGGTAAATACAATATCATTACTCAATTAGGGGCAAAATGCAGGAAATAATGAGCTCCATACGGCATCAAGTCTATTCTTGAAACACATTACAGAGTTAGAGTTCACGACATCTTCAGGTAGGCAGTTCCAGTAGCTTACTACTCTTTCACTGAAGAAGTGCTTACGAGCATTAGACCTGACATGTTGTTTGGCCAGTTTTAGAGGGTGACCTCGAGTACCCACATTGGGTGCGAGAACATACATTTCACCTGGTTGAACAGTACTAAAACCGGCCATGATCTTGAAGGTTTCTATCAGGTCCCCACGCAGCCGCCTTCTTTTCAATGAAAAGAGCCCTTGACTTAATAGTCTTTTCTCATAAGATCTACCTGATTGCCCTTCGATCATACGAGTAGCAAGGCGCTGAACCCCCTCAAGCCTTGCAAGTCAAGAACGATTGCATCGACCAAGTTAACTCGTGAATCGTCTTGCACGCTGATTGTACATAAGCGATATAATACTAACCACGTCATTTAACGAAGGCGAATAAGCTAGACATCGTATTCGATTGTGCAACATAGTTTGAAAGACGATATTTAAAAAATTCCTAACAAGGTACCGATCATAAGAATTTCTTGATTAACGTTATGCTAATATTCCGTTGTGAAAAATTCGCGGTATTGGCTGGCATTTAATTAAAGTTCAACCAAATAGTTGTTCCCGTGAGAGATCACTGGCTTCTTTAATTTCTGGAGAGGGAACGTTGAACACAAACCTGTCACAAACATCTCCACATTGTTGAAAAGAACAAACCGGACGCCTGGCGTCCATGTTGAGATTATCTTGCTTTTAGTCGTGTAACGATCCATCTTATTCCACACATACATGACTTTGCATTACATGCATTACATGACTCTTCATAAAACTCTGTACTCGAATTTGGATTTAGTGCGCGCATCTCATCAAATTCTAGTAGCTGACGAAGATATTCCCAAAACTGCCATCACCATTCCATTTGATCTGTTTGAATTTCTCAGGATGCCAATCGGTTTACGTAATGCTGCACAAACTTTCCAGAGATTCATGGACCAAGTTTTTCTCAGTCTATCTTTCGTTTACGTGTACATTGATTATGTCTTAATCGCTAGTGCAAATTCAACTGAATATCTTGAACACCTTCGTATTTCAACGTCTATCCCACTACGGAATTGTGGTTAATCCCGATAAATGTCTGTTTGGTGTGTGTTCTGTCGAAATTCATGGACACCAAATTGATATTTCCAGTATAAAACCCTTACGTCAAAAACTATCAGCTATCCAAGATTATCGATTTACCAGCTGTATCCGTCAAGTCAGACGCATTTGGGTTTGGTAAACTATTTTATACGCTTAATTCCAACCACTGAGTGACTCGTTACGTAGGAAAAACGTGAATATAAACTGAATGGCGGAGCCATTAAATCATTTGAGCAACTCAAATCTGCACTGAACAAAGTCACTTCACTGACTTTTCTATCAAAGAACCCCAATGATCGGTTGTCTATCGCTACAGACGCATCACAAGAAGCAGTCGGCGCGGTCCTTCAACAAGAAGTAAACAATATCACCAAGCCACTCGCTTTCTTTTCTCGTCGTCTTCAACCAGCTCAAACTCGATACAGTAGGTTAGGTCGTGAGTTATTGGCTATCTATTATGCGATACAACATTTCAGACATTTGCTTGAAGACCGTAATTTCACAGTATTGACCGACCACAAGCCCTCAACTTCAGCTCTTGCTGCACCGTTAGATCTATCTTCGCCTCGAGAAATACGTCAACCGGATTATACCTCACAATTCACGAACGACATTCGATGTCTTTCAGGCTCTTCAAACAGTTGCGGATACTTTCTCGCGGATTCATTTAAGTGCTATCGACCTACTTGGAATCGACTTTATAAATTAAGCACGTTCGCAGCAAAATGAACCTGTAATAAATCAGTACATCACTTCACAATCGGGTAAAAATCCGCCGTATTCCGATACCTAATTCCAATTCTTATCTGGTTTGTGACATGTCTACTGGTAGAGCTCGTCCAATTGTCCCATCAGATTTGAGACGTACCGTATTCGAGCATTTACATGGTTTATCACATCCCGTAGTAAAAGATACTCGAAAGCTGATTAGCTCTCGTTATCTTTGGTCTGACATGCATAAAGACATTCAACTTTGAACCAAGAGCTGCCTCCGATGCAGAGAGAGCAAAGTCCAACGTCACACCATCATGTCTCTTTCATAAATTACTTCAACGAACCCTGTCCTAAGAGCCGCTGGATTACTGATCTAGGCTTGTTCCACCAATTCGTCGTAGCCAATTCATGGGATTTCTTAATGATTGACCAGATCGATTTGGCATGGACCACGTTTTTGACTCAGTGGCACGCGCTGCTACGTCTTGCGAGCCACGAAAAGCCCATCCGTCGGAAGAACCCCAGGTCATTCCTTCGCAGCCGAACACGCAAAGCCATAGCACAGCGAAACGCGGCGTGGCGGTGTTACCAGACAGGACGAAATAGAACTGACTGGGACATTTATAAGTCATTGCGCAATCGTTGCACATCTCTTAGCCGCCAGGACAAATGCCAGTATGAAATGCACATCTGTAACAAGTTCTTGGATAACCCCAAAAGCTTGTTCCAATTTGTGAATCAAAAACGGGTAGTTAAAGTCGGAATTCCATCCCTAGTCAGCGCAAACGGTCTCACTTCAACAGCCTCGGAAGCTGCAAACCTGTTGTCTGAACACTACGCCCCAATTTTCAACCCTACTTATTTTACAAACTCCTCCCATTTTTCTTCTCCCTCACATGACGTACAGGAAATGCCGGAAATAATGTTTACCTCTGATGCGGTCCACAAGAAGATTTCATGGCAATACTCTTCACCAGGACTCGACGGCATCCACCCTAGGATCCTGAAAGTGGCCGCATTGCACATATCTACTCTACTTGCCACGTATTTCCAACGTTGTATGGACTCCGCCACTGTCCCCCAAGCTTGGAAAGAAGGTGTTATCACGCCTATCTTTAAAGGCGGTATCCGGTCGGAACCCGCAAATTATCGTCCCATTGTGCTGTTGTCAGTCATTTCTAAAGTCATGGAGAGCATAATCTCTGACCACCTTGTTTCACATCTGGAAACAAATCGACTTTTAATCACACAACAACACGGCTTTCGCGCCAACCGTTCATGCACTTCCAACTTGCTTCTCGCACGGGATGCCTGGACGAAATCTGTGGACGAAGGCATTGGTGTCGATGCAGTATTTCTGGATTTCTCCAAGGCATTCGACCGCGTCGACCACGACATTCTTTTACTTAAACTCGCTGCCTGCGGCGTTGGGTCATCCTTATTATCCTGGATGAAGTACTTTCTTCGCGACCGCTCCCTCTGTGTTCGTGTGCGTGACTGCTATTCTGCCCGCTTCCCAATCAAGTGCGGTCTGCCACAAGGCTCCGTTCTTGGTCCCCGACTCTTCATCATTTTCATCAATGATATTGGCCAAAACATTGAATCGCCGTTCCTCCTATTTGCGGACGATGTCAAAATCTGGCGCTCACTCAAATCGCCAAGGGATTCACACGTCCTACAAGATGACTTAGATCGTTTACACAGCTGGTCTTTGAGGAATCATCTCCCATTTAACACCTCCAAGTGTAGCGTTCTCCCCATCCGACACTCAGATCCGGTCGCTTACAGTTTGGGCTCAACAGTACTTCAGAGTGTTCGACAAGAAAAGGATCTCGGCATCATCATCCAGCACGATCTCGGTTGCACCACACAATGCGAACGAGCCGCAGCGGTAGCCAATCGCAACACTGGCTTACTTCGCCGCGCTCTAGGCAGGTTTGACCGGTTTCTCTTCCCGACACTGCTGAATGTCTACATCCGTCCACACTTGGAATACGCAGTACAGGCTTGGCATCCTTGGCTATGCAAAGACGTGTCCCTTCTCGAAAAAGCCCAGAGACGTGCGACAAAGCTTGTCCGTGGTATGCATAACATGTCTTACGAGGAAAGGTTACGCAGTTTAGATATATTCTCCGTTACCTACCGTCTTCACCGCGGTGACATGTTACTTACCCACCGGATCTTGACTGACCCCTCCCATCCATGCAACTCCCTATTCGTTCCCTCTCCAAGCACTAACCTCCGAGGACATGAGCTCAAACTGTTACATCAACAGAGCAGGCTTGAATGTCGACACAGCTTTTTCTCTGTGAGAGTATGCAGTCAGTGGAACACTCTTCCAGGCACGCTTTTTGAGGTCGCTTCTCTCGGTTCATTCAAAGGTCTCCTCGATTCTCACCTCCATGAAATCTCCCACTCCCAAGACACAAGTACCCCGTAAACACTATTTTAATTTTTTTTACAAACCCTATTGCATTTTCCCCTCCAAAACTCACTAGCTCGTGGCAACGGTAAGTTCTCTTTCTGTGCCATTTGCATTTTCCTCACAACCCCGCTAACTCTTTGTCAGTTTCATTGCTCTTCCAGATCCCAGTATCGGAAGTCCGTATACACGCAGTTTCAACTGACCCTGTTCCGGAGGATGTGGTGGGTAGCTGTGTCCCGGGTTGACGCCCTACCTGTCCAAATGCCACAAAAATCCATTGATGGTGCAGGCTAAACGCGAATGAGGCCCGCTATAAGGCCTTGGAAACTCAAACATTTCTATCTTTGCTTTTTCGACCCACCGCTCTATCTATCCTGCGGTTTGTACAAGCCCTCAGCTTTTTTATACCGTAATACACTATTGAACTATTGATCAGTTCCCCTGGTATATTTCCACGAGTGGTTTTTGTAAAGCTATGTGCTTTTTAGACCATCAAATTGAATTGAATTGAATCTCCTTGGTCCATTAGCGGTGTCTAACGGTTGCTATTATATATTGACCTGCGTCGACCGTTTTACTCGTTGGACATTGGCTGTAACTATACCCGATATCAGTGGAGAAACGGTTGCGAAAGCTTTCATTCAAAATTGGATCAGCAACTTTGGTGTACGGAACACTATTACCACTTGCAGAGGTTCTCAATTTCAGTCAACGCTTTTTCGGGAATTGAATAGAACACTCGGTACGATCACATACTGACTACAAACTACCATTCTCCTTCAAACGGCTCAGTCGACATTTTTCACCGGCAACTCGAAGCTGCAATCATGAGTCACGGGAATTCAGAACGTCCGTCTGAGTCATTGCCCTTGGTGCTTCTTGGTATTCGTACCACCGAGAAAGAAGACTTTGTTGCTCAGCTGCAGAGATGGTGTACGTGAGTACACTTACCCTCCATGGGATATTTCTGATATCTTCCGATTTACTAATAGATCTCACAGCTCCACAATATGTTAGACACCTTCGCATCTTCATGAAATCATCACGAATAATCCCAACTAGCCAACACGCTCAACCGTTCTACATCGCAACCGACTTGTCTATCTGCGACTTTGTGTTTGTGCGTGCTGATCATGTACGTCAACCACTTTAACCACCATATACTGGACCGTACAAGGTGCTCAGCAGGTATCCCTAGTATTTCGTTATTGACCGGAATAGATCCAAAGAAACTGTCAGTATTGATCGTATAAATGTCGCTTATGTAAAACCAACATCAGAAGCGAAAGGAATTACCCGAAATGGTACTCCGCAGACGTCAAACCGAGACCACAACGTTCCTTCATCCGGTTCGCCAGAAACCAATCTTATCCCTGATTTCCCTGATAAACCCCCATTACGTTCGTGTCTCAAACTACCCCACCGACAAACACATGCTGGTCGTAAGGTACATTTTTCCCCAAAAATTGATGCTTTCATAACCGAATGCTATTTCGAGCGTCCTTCTCTTGTTCCCGACGCTTCAAGGGGTAATTCTATAGTAATTTGTACAGTCTCATATTTTGCATCATTTAAACTTGTCAACTTAGACATTATCTTTTTTTCGATTATCGATAACGCCATATTGATTTATCACTCACATTTCAACGATTTTCTGTTCATTAACTCAGTGAACGATGTTTACCTTTTGAATACCGTTTGTACGTTATCAACTCACTCACTAATTACAATACTCTCTTTGTCTATGCACGGTGTTCATTCTGCTTTGGTTGTCTGAAAGTCAACATTGTATGTAGAAATAACTGAAACCCACTCAGTCTTAGGATCCATTTCCACTATCAACTACAAATATTTCGCCACAGGAACTAGATGCAATGTTTCAGTATGAATGATATTATAAACTTTAGCGCAGTTTGAGCAAACTTTATTATATCCCGACAAATATTAAAAACGACAAACGAAAACTCTACTTTTAGTCATTTTTGAGAATTTTTTTAATCTGCGATTCTCCTGGGCTTTGTTGCCGATAGAAATAGACTAAGCTCACATTGGCTTGAATTTCTGTCGTCTATCAAGAAGAAGAATATTACAATAGCTCAATGCGGTATCAAAAGGGAAAGCTTGAACAAATAGCCGGGTTGATTAGAGAATCGTGTCCAGTTTTCTTACACGTGCTGCGTGACCACTCTTCTCTACCGTTGTACACGTTTCAGGTACCGCGATAAAATCTTTACTGTTCTCTGCGTTTTCTACTACTTTCGTGAGACGTTATTAAAATAGACAATCTACTACAAATTGGTGAGCCATATATACATGCATTATTCGTGTACGTTTTGCGATACCTCAATTTTCCCGATTACAAACAGCGTTATTTTTATGATGATTTTTTACGCGGTAATATCGTGTATTTTTGCATTGATTTTTAAACCAGTTTTGGCAGTTTGAAATTTTGTTTTTCCTTCGCCTGTTTTGCATGGACGATACTGGCCTTGACAGTCATCACAATCTTTGTATCGTTTCAAAGGACCCTGAGTATTCCTATCACTTTAAGAAACTGGATTTAGTGCTAAAAATATAATTGATGATTCTGTTATGTGTTCGCATTTGAAACGGAAAATGCCCACTGATGTGTTGATACAAGTAAGCGACAGTTCCTGAAGTCTCGAAGGTGACCGCAATCATAGCGTCAAGCTGGCCGTGATTTTTTGCACAGTCCCATCTAAACGATCAGGCTACAGCATCTGGTAGGTAACTTGTAATTTGCCGGTAATAGCCATCTACAATAATAATGTAGGTGCGCTGGCTGTTAAGGATATCGCACATGGATGAAGTAACTATGGCTCAAGCGGCTCCCTGAGTACGTACTGCAAAAAGCATCCCAGTATATGAACTAGCAGAAATGGGAGACAGCATTGCAGAACGCATTCGTTCCCAGCCAGCAGATGCATATATTTCTACAGTGACCACGGAACGACCACGCGCATTAGGCATGCAAAAGTAAGACAGTAAAACAGACTTAAAGTCCGAGGTTGCAGCTTTACGCAATCAGCTTCAAGACCTCACACCCAACCGTGACCCACAATTACGTACCCAACACCAACGCTCGAGTAACCAATGAACATTCCTACTATTGCACGTTGTAGGAGAAAAACTGGATCCAACATGAAATGACGACTAACGTTGTCAGCCTAAAGCGGATAGGTCTTCTTGTCTACATTTTCTGCTAGACGCTTGTGCAGATGTGACTTTACTGCCGGTAGACCCCTGCGCAACGTCTAACCCGATAAACCAATACTTGAGGGCAGCAAACGGATTGTATATAACAATCTACTGTCAACGTTCCTTAACCCTTGATTAAGGTTTGGGACTTGAAGTTCGCTGGATTTTTAAGGTCGCTGCGATTTGATTTGCAACCCTACACATTGCTTTTAACAATCGTTAGACCAACTTGTCAATTCTCGGCACTCGCTAATGATAGAATGGAATGCTGGTCTAAACGTTTCTGGTAACCCGAACAGAGAAGCGAAAGTTTCCCGGTTTTGAGTTTTGGCGACCGCTTATCCCTTATGCATTTGGACGGCAAGTGTTCGTCACCGTACATAATCTTCCTAATCCTGGCATTTGTACTGGCTTTAAATTAATTACGAGTGAATTTTTCTGTCAGAAAGGCAGTAAAGACGTTTGGCAATGAGCTTAATCGAGCGGTGAATGCCAACGGACGAAAATCCACCGATATAACGCGAGTTAATTAAAAAAAATTAGTAGAACTCAATGAACGTTTCTTTCACTTAGATCTAGTCGGCCAGTTATTACCCACACATGGTTCTACATACATCCTCACTGGCATTGACCGCTTCACCAGGTTGCCTTAAGCCATTCCGCTACACAACTGCTTTTTGGAAACAGTCGTGCATCGAAAGTTGGGTGGGACATTTGGGTTGCCCGGTTATTGTTACAACGGAGCAAAGTTCCCATTTCGATGGCGCTTTTAGTAAATTTCTTGCTAATGTGGGTTGCTAACATCACCAAACTACTTCATACAACTTACAACGGCATGGATGATCGGTTGCACAGGCAAATCTGAGACGCTCTAATGACGCAAGGAGGAACTGAATAAACTACCGAAGTTGAATCCAAATTAGATGGAATTCGAAAGAACAACTCTTTTGTTACACAGGTTTCCAAGACTTTGCAACCATTGACTATCATCTTAGATGATAATTCAAACATCGACAAGGATATACAACAACAAACTAACAAGTTCGTTGAATCAATTGTTACTGAAACTTTTCAAAGAGACTTAAGATCTGACAATGTTATACTGTTTAATATAGACGACAGATATCATTTTCACCATCTGAAACTGCTATCTGTTCCACTTATGGCTTTATAAAACACTGCGCTTTGATAAAGCGCTTAAGGAAAATTAAGACTCCGAAGTGTTGCACAATCTTATTACAACTCAGTACCAAAAGCCTTGCATCACACATCTTAGCCCATGAGGATGTTTTCAAATCGATTTTCAGATTAAAATTGCTTTATTAAACCTGATATCACACCAATGCAACGGAGATTAAGGTTTATTAGGCGTACCGTGACTACTCGATTTTCCACTGAATCTTCCAGCAATGGAAATGAAACGTTGGAATTGGATGAGGTGCCACAATAGTTGAATACAACTTCAACTACGCTTTCTCCAGTCAATAATTCAACACAACCCATCATTCCATCCAAAATTATTACATCTTCTCACTCAAGGAAAAAAACCTTATTGCTAAAACTTCGACAAACTAGTGTCTTATTGCCCGCACCACCTTCTATTAGGAATTCTTCAAATTTGACAATAGAAATACTCCGAACTTTAATCGACGTATAATGCTCAATCCATTAGATGGGAATTTGCCATGTCAATTCCATCGACCGAGTCCACAAATTCCCCAAGCCCATTTCGGAATTATTACACTTCATCACCGCATTTTTAACTATAATAGCTGATCCATTTACACCAATTCCCCATGTTTTAACTCATTTTACACTCACCCAAATATGTTATCTTACTCAAATATGAGAAAATTTTAAATCCCTCCACGAAAGTTTTTAACATTAACCAACCTGCGCCACATAATAAACAATAGCATATCTCTTCGATTTATTCTTATCAATACTTGATCCGTATCTAGCAAGATGTTACATTTACCTTCATATCTTGTTTAACATTATACTAATTACTGAATCTTCGACAAAAATGAACAATCAGATGGTCAATTTTAGATTCCAATCAAGAAAAGACGTGGAGGAGGATGCCTTGTTTATGTTCATTCTGACCTCCAGGATGACATCATCATTTCATCCACCTTTGATAATATGGAAGATCATATCTGGCTGGCACTAGCGGCTTTTGATTTATTAATTAATTGCATCTACTACCCACCGGCTACCATTTCTTTATCTTTTAAACACTTGACCGATTGCTTCATAGAAGCCTTTGTCTACACTTCCCGCTATAAATTAATTGCAGGAGATTTTAGCATGCCTTCACTTAACCGGTTAAAAAGCATCGATATAAATCTCAATTTTTTTTCTAATTTCACTAAACTATTCGGTTTCACACAGTTTGTTGATAAACCAACGCGTGAGATAAATATCCTTGACCTTGTTTTTACTATGAATATCACAAATTCTAACCTGAACGTGTCCATCATTTTTAATGGAGATCATAAATAAATAAATAAATAAATATTTTATTCTTGGAATTCCAAGGCATGCTGAGCATGATCGATAATTATCAAAGTTGTTTGTATACATGAAGCATAAAAATGGACAATAATTATTAACGTACGTGCTGATAATTTTTCGTTCGTTAAAATGGTCCAGGTAAATGATAATCAATCAGCTTTACAGAAATTCAATATATTAGCAGCTATTGTATGAAAATAAAATCGGGTGAGGGAAAAATGACACGAAGAATATTAAAGAACGATGGACCGGAACATCGAAGATGTGAGGAATCTCGAAGAGTCAGAATCTTTAAAAATGTTCATTTGGAACACATTATTATTGTCGAATATAAGTTCTGAATGGAGAGTGTCTTTTTTGGTATTCGTAGAAGATTCGGCGTCTCAGTGTTGACTCGTTTGTGAACCGGAATTCTTCATATGGATGTAAAGAGGTAATCTGGAAAATAAATACTAAGGGACGGAGTGACTGTTCACTATGAAAGTTGAAAAACTGATATCACTGTTAATATCCAGCAATGCCATGATTGTATAGTTCATCTAATGAGACATCTAGGTTGAGAAGTTTCATTAATTTTTCAACTGTGAGAAATGAATTCAGATGTGATTTAAAATCACAAAGTGAGGTACAAATTCTTATGTTTTTCGAAAGAATATTCCAAAGTTTAGCGTATTTATTTAGGTATCGAATTGAGTTGCAGTAACATAATGAGTAGTGTTAAAAACCACGTAGAATAAGTCATATAGATTGTTAAATCTTTGAAAACCTCAATAAAATGGAAAATTGGACTGAATTTCTCCATTCTCATAATTTTAATGTAATCTCCGGAATTTTTCATACGAAACTAGCTGAGTTACTACAGAAATCTAATAATAGACATGTCAGACTCTCCAAACTAAATAAAGTTAGAAAAGCGTATTGTTTATTTGACATCACGTACTCGGAATATTCATGACATCTCTTCTCTTCTTGATGCGTACGAACTATCTGACACACTGGTAAAAATTCTGAACCACAAACTGATTCATGATGAGTCTACAACCCTCAAATTCAGTAAAAAACAGAAATCATTATAATAATAATAATGTATATTCTTGGATACACCAAATTAATGAACGCTAGGGCATCGGGAAATTAAGATAGAATAAGCTTCATCATTAAACAAAATCAACCTGTTAATGATTGCACAGTAGTAACTGAGCCTTATGATGTTTTTGAAGAATTTCTTTGTTTTTTAGTACTTCATATAATAACAAATCTTATCCAGAGGTAATCACACAATCTTCGTGCAATACGTTAGACACCATTATATTTAAACTCTCTGACATACTTAAAAATTGTAAGCAAGTTGCAATCTCCTACAAACCCTCTGAAACGGGTTTTGTACCAGCAATTTGCAATATGGGATCTGAAGACTTCTTCCTATTACTACTTAATCTCTTCAATGCGTCTATCAAATCAGGAACCTTCCCCTTGGAATGGAAACATTCCGTTGTTATTCCTCGACATAATTCCGGATCAATACATACGGTTACCAAATATCAACCCATTAATCACACACTATTTTTAGCTAGAATATTTGAAAAACTTGTCAGACAGGCCACACTAGCATACTTGACTCGAAACTATTTCATATCAAACCAGCACGGATTTCTTAACAGAAAATCTTGCATCACTTGTCAACTAGAATTTTAAAATTACGTAATGCAATCACTAGATTCAGGCCTTGGAGACATAGTTGTATTCATTGATATTACTAAAGCCTTTGACAGGGTCCCGAATAATCTACTCGCAAAATTATCTGCTGTAGGTATTACTGGAAACCTTCTTTCGTTATTCAAATCTTTACTCACTGGACATACCTATTCTGTAAATATAAATGGCTACCATTCACGAACATTAACAATTCCGACCGGAGTCATACAAGGAAGCGTTTTAGGTCCACTACTCTTCTTGATATCTATTAACGATATACTATCTGTCATAACTCACTAAGATCTTTCTGTTTGCAGATGATATGAAAGACGCCATAGCCTTTCCATCTAACCAGACTAGCGACTATATATCGAAATCGAACCAAAACCTGGATGCTCTACTTCAGTGGAATATTTGAAATGGTCTTGAGTTCTCCACTAATAAATCTACTTTCATAAATTTCAAATGTATCATACCAAAAGATTCGATTATGTTAAATAATACACCGCTACAGCCAACACAGTGTGTAGTGATTTAGGTTATCGATATTCTGAATCACTTTCATTTCATGAACAAATTTGCTACTTGATATCTAAAACAGAAAGATTATAGGTTTCATTTCATAGATTTATCTCTCTACCCCAGTGCAAGCTGGAACTTTACAAGTTACATACACTACCTTTATTAGATTACTGCGATAGTATATCTGGCAACATTACTCGGTCTGATAGTTATGCTTTAGAAGGCATACAACGTTCTTTCACACGATCCATTATCACCAGTTCGGATAAGCATTCATATAAGGAAAGATGTTAGATCCCAGGATTGGAACCATTATGGTTTCGAAGAATAAAACAAAATCTTGAACTATTTTTACAGAATATTAAAAAAAGATATGATCGACATTGATTTACAATGAAGTTTCAAGAACTCTAAAGTATATAATATAATATATAATATATAATATTATATGTTGACACCGTCTCTTTGATGCTCCCCGCTGTCAGAACCGAGTTTTATCACGCATTGACGAGGGAGCTCGCAGAAGCACCCCAGTCTGATGTTGAGCAGCACTGGAACTTCGTTCGGACAGCACTGTCCTGCGCTACTTTTGAAAGCTGTCAACCCACCCGCGCTTTTTTACGCACTTGGATCTCGGCCCAGTCACTTGCTTTAATCGATCACCGTCGAACTTTACCCACCGGCACTGAACACAACCGTGCCCGGAGAGAATTGAATACCCGCTTAAAAACCAGTTTAAGAAATGACCGCGAGTTCTGGTGGACGCAACGTGCTTGTGAGATAGAGGTTGCAGCCGCATCGGGCAATACTCGCAAATTGTTTCAGTTAATTGAAGCTACTGGTTCGAAACTAAATACATTGAGCAACACTATTTGCGAAACCGACTGCTCGCCGATCACCAATCTTATTGGACGCTTAGAACGATGGGCTGAGCACTTTAGTGGTCAGTTTAGCCAGCCACCTCCTCCGACCTCACCGCCTGAGACACCGATTTGCACGCCTTGGCCCGTTTCCTCAGCCGCTCCTGATCTTCAGGAGGTGAAAGAGGTAATTCGAGCACGGAAGCGCCACAAGTCACCTGGTCCTGACGACCTCCACCCGATTTTGTTTAAGGAGGGAGGTGATCTTTTGGCAGCGGAGTTACGTGATTTGTTTACCAAAGTATGGGCTAAGGAGCGGGTCCCGGCGTCATGGAGTGAATCTACGGTTATCCCAATCTATAAGAAGGGCACACGGAATCTGTGTTTCAATCATCGTGGGATATCCCTGACTCCTGTCGCGTCTAAACTCCTGGTTTCCATCCTCCTTCGTCAGCTATCGCCCATTCGGGAGTTACGTTGCCGTGAGGAACAGGCTGGATTCCGCCCAGGGCGAAAATGCGTGGATCAGGTTTTTGTCCTGCGACAATTATTAGAGCACAGACACTTGTACCGGCGACCAACCATCGTAGCTCTTCTGGACATCCGGGCCGCGTTCGACTCGGTGGACAGAACTACTCTTTGGAACTGCTTGCTTAGGAGTGACATCCCTCTGTAAAACAAGCGCGGGTGTTCCAAATTCGGCAAGTCATTATTCTCGTTATCACAATTTACGAATCTTATTCTGGATCATTATGTCGCATTACAAACATTCGAAATCGTCAAGGGCAGCATACCGTACTACATCTCAAATAAAAAATGTTCGGTTGTTCTGGACGAAAAAATGTCTACGGTTCTGTCCACGGTACAGAACCTAGAAAAAGAGATCGATTCCTTCACGGCTAAGCTGTCCACGGTTTCGAAAATTTGCAATATCTTAGAGCCTCTTACCTTTCTACTTGACCCTAGTTGTGTATTAGACTCTGATTTACTTCAACGCACGGGTCGATTTATAGAGTCACTAACCTCAGAAATTGAGCAGCGTCGAAGCCGAGCCAAAAATCTTATTTTTCTTAACGTGGCTGACAGATATCCTTTAGTCGATCTTAAAAAGGTATTTCTGTCGCGATATGGCTTCCCCATAGACTCAGCATCTTTTACTAGACTCAGAAAACCTCCTAATCGTGGTAATGCACATATTTTAATAAAATTTGCCGACGAAAATTATGCGTCGCACATAATTAATAACCAACTAGTATTAAAACTTTTACCTCAATTTTCTAATGTGTTGATCAAGCCTGACAACACACCTTTACAACGAAAGTGCCTTCGCAAGTTTTCTAAAGTTGTAAAACGCTCAACTGATGTCGACAACCTCATAGACTTGGATGTTGTTGATAATTCCGCATCATCTACTGCACCCGTAACTCAAACTCAAACTTCTGATGTTACTCTTATCTCAAGTACCACCACCCCAACAGCTAAATCTAATTTGAACATTGATGACGCAGTGTTAACACCTGGCCCTAATAGCCATGCCTCCACTAATGAAACCGTCACCGCAGGTTTGCAGCCCTCAGCTCGACCTATAATTAAAGCCACAAAAAAGTCGTGCTCCCTGTCTTCAAATCAAATTCACCCTTACTACGTGGTGGACCGCGCATCATTGAGAACCATATGGTCGGGCGTAATCCTGATGGAAATAATCCATCTAATGGCTTATGTAATAACCACCAGTACATAGACGGTTCCCGGTAATACCTGGCCCATTTAATCCACTTATCCTCCCGCAAAGTCCCTTTCATCCCAAGCAGCCCTATTACTATCCTCCTTCAAATCCCTACACTTCTCTACTTCAATACGTTCCACGTCTTCTAGATCAGCGCCCCCTCATGAATGGGAATCCGTTTAGTGCTTACACAAACCCATTTCAAAACATGTATGGCTCAATAGAAAATTTTCCTTTCCTTTACCACAACCCTCACCCATATTAGCTCCGACAATTCCAAACAACTCGTGTAAATCTTTTTTTATTACGCATGGTAAATATCCTAGAATTCGCCTTCTCTTACTTAATGCTCGGTCAATTATTACTAAGCTTCATGCCCTTCATCATTACTTGCTCTCAAACCCACACAAAATAGTTCTTATAACAGAAACGTAAACAACTCATGACGTTCCAAACGTTTCACTTGAACTAGCCAACTATTTTATGTTTCGTAGGGACCGCAACCACACTCGTGGTGGTGCTATTCTCATTTATGTTAGTACAGATTTCCAAGCAGAAATACATAGCTCTCGTATATTAGATGATCTAGACGACTCAATTTGGATCTCCTTACCTTCTGTTGATGCTCTCATAGGATGTTTTTACAACCCGCCATCTCCATCCACACTCACTGTTGATAAGCTTATAAATGTTTTCACTGAGGCGTCCATTGCCCCCTTTAATAATAAGATTATTGCTGGAGACTTCAAGATGCCATACGCCTGCTGGAATTCCCCGTATTCTTCAAATAAATTTTCATGCTTCTCCAAAACGATTCATCTTTTAGGTTTTACACAATCTGTGAAGAAGCCTACGAGGCTGTCCAGCGTTTCGGATTTGTTTTTTACTTTAGGCCTGATCCCACCAACGTTGAAATCTTAGCTCTACTACCCGGTTGCGACCATAATATGATAACTTGCGTTTTGCGTCTTTCGCAAAAACCAGCACATATACGCAAAGATGAGAAAGTTCATATCAATTGGACGAAGTTTTCGAATATTTTTAGAACCTACGACTGGACAAAATTCTTTCTCTCCTCAAACTTCATGCGCATCTCCTCGATTTTTCATGATAACATCTCAGCATGCCTTCGAAGTTCGTCTTCCTCTCATATTAGGAAGCGTAAGCCGGACCCAATAAACCTTCCGGAGAAAAAGATAGTTCGAATTTCTGCTTCCGTAAACCATAAGTTAGATTTATTTTTGGTCATGCGCAGACACGAACTCTGTAACTCTCTTTCAAATGTTAAGATTCGTCTTCTAGAACGCCAAGAAAGAAAGGCTTGAAGCAGTGACTCAATGACGAAATCATTAAATTACCTTCCGAAGACCAGGTGTATCCGGTCAACACATGATATTCCCTCCATAACATACTACAAAGATGATAAAGAAATAGTCACTTCTGATGCGGTCACAATAAGTCAGGCCTTTTCTTCATTCTTCAGCAGCTCGTTCAATAACAACCCTTACCATCCACCAGCAAACAATAGCATTACCTTAAATACTATTGACTCCTTTACTTTTTCTGTAAAAGAAGTAAAAGACATTTCTCGTCGAAGTAAGATCTCTTATAAGCCTGATGATGTAGGTTTTATTTCAGCCATCTTACACAACGATGATGAAGACGTTCTTCTACTTTTATTAAATCTTTTCAATATTTCTCTCAAATGTGGAATTTTTGCAACCCATTGGAAACACTCTGTTATTATCCCACGTTCAGAATCTGGTAATTCGAACCTCGTTACGAATTATCGACCTATTAATCATACTCCTATTCTGTCTAGATTATTTGAAAAGTTAATCAAAAATTCTTTGTTGGGCTACCTTGGTCCGGATGCGTTCTCTCCAGTCCAACATGTATTCCTTAGCCAGAAGTTTTGTGTAACCTGCCAGTATGAATACTTAAATCTCATAACGGCTTCCCTTGAACAAGGACTAGCAGTGATTGTTGTATTCTTGGACATAAGAAAAGCTTTTGATCGGGTTCCTCATACGCTAGTTCTTCTGAAGTTATCATGTTTAGGTATTCATGGGCCTTTATTGAGCTGGTTCAGTTCTTCTCTATCTGACCGAACCTTTTCGGTTCACGTTAATGGTGTTACCTCAACTAATCAGCCGATTCCAAGTGGCGTAATTCAAGGCAGCGTTCTAGGTCCACTTCTTTTTCTTATCTATGTTAATGATCTACAAAATGTTGTAGATCACTCTATGCTATTTATCTTCGCGGATGACATAAAAGTAGTGTTAAAATCTCCTCCTGGTGAAGTGTCACATGCTCTGATATCCCTTAACCGTGATCTTGCCTCTCTATCTAGCTGGGGATCACAATGGGGATTAGAATTTCCTGCTTCTAAGACACAATATATGCGATTACGTTGTTCAATCCCTTCTAACACACTCATGATAAATGGCTTAACCATCACACCTTCTGCAGAAATTAAGGACCTTGAATTTAGATACTACTCTTCTCTCAATTTTAATGAACAAGCTAGACACCTCATTGCGAAAGCAAGACAAAACTTTAGCTTAATTAACCATAAATTCCTCTTACGCGAGAGCATTGTATAAGATGAAGGTCCTACCAATTCTCGATTATTGTAATATCATCTATTCTCACATGGGTAGGCGTGATTGTCTTCTCTTAGAGATACTTCAACGTACTTTCAGCAAAATAACTTTAGGCTACTCAAACCCCTTGCTTTATCTTGAAAGGTGTAATTTGCTGAATATCGGAACACTATGGCTACGCAGAATTCGTCTGAATCTGCTTCTTTTCTTTCGAATCATTACCCAGCAACGAATTAAGTTCCAGTCTGGCATGCGCTTTCACGATTATATCCGATATGATCTGCGCAATCGAACGAGGTTGTTGAATATCCTAACGTCTCGCACTAAAGTTAGACGTAACTTCTTCTTAGTTAGATATGCACAACTTTGGAATTCTCTTCCTCTTCATTTCCGTAGGTGCATATCTACAGGAAAATTTAAAACGCTTGTAGAAACCCTCACCGTTCACTCACTATCCCAAATCCTTAAGATAAACTCTTCTCTAGATATTCTATACTCTCATGGGATCCCAGGTTTCTAATTCCACATCTTTCCCCACATATTAGTATATCATGATGTCTTATAGTATTCTCTGGATAACTGGCCATTCAAGTGTCAGGTTGCCGGACGTTAGATATGTTGTTAAAAACCTTCATCGTAACCGTGCGTTTTATGATCATTTTTACCATATGACCATATCCTCAACCGTTATCTGCTTACATTAAACCCATTTATGCATACAAACATGTTTTACCATAACGTATTTATTATAAAAACAAAAAAGAAAAAAACGCTAAAAATGCCAAAAATATAGTTCTTTTTATCTTTTTTTATCGTTTATAATAAATGTAATATTTCACAATGATAACCTCTCACCATGATGGTGAAGAGAATATTTTTAATTGTGTTCCAGTGTCTCCGACTCCGAAATCAACTCCGATACTGGTCCTTACTTCTTCCGCGTCAGACTGATTCTCTACATGAACCGAAATCCATACTGGCGAACAGTTTTGGTTTCCCTTATTCGACAATTCTTCGACTTTCCTGGATCGTACAACCGGCCCAAACCTCATGCAATTTTAAACCACAATCTCCCCTTATCCCCTCCATTTTCTGATATTTCAATTTAACTTCGGATTTTTATGTGCTTTTCTTCAATCACACCCACCAACATTCCGAAGAAGTCAATTTATATATATAAATATATATAAAGGAACTTTCTTTATTTCGAAAATTTATTTTTACTATGACAATTATATCTTCACACGCACCATTTCCTTCATAACTTTTTCTGTTATTTTCTTTTTTTCAATCTCTGCTCCAGAATTAATCGCATCCTCTTCATTTGATTATTTCGATGCAATCTAGATGAAACTTTATTACTGTGTGACATTGCGCGAAAAAATTAACTTTCTTACCCTTGTAAATTTACCATCCTTTATTAAACGGAAAAATGTTCAAAAATTCCGCTTGATAAGGTCATTTTACAATTTATTTATTTTGTACACATTGATAACCTGATCATGTTTTGCATGCCTTGGTTTACCAAGAATATAGTATTATTATTATTATCAATATTATTA
>JACCGJ010012137.1:0-28622 GCA_013407085.1 Atriophallophorus winterbourni
AGTGCCAAGCAATATGAAGCAGGAAAAACAGATAAGCAAGCGGAATATGCAAAAGCAAATGGCAAAAAAGCAGCTTGTTTTTGTAGTTTCACTGTATGCGTTTTTTGATTTTGTTTCTATAAAATATTACCGGATAAAACATTATGATACACATAATAAAATACACTGGCGCCACTGACTTCGGTTTGCAGCCATATCTTGTAAGGTTTCCAGCCAATTATTAGGTGGAGCTTTTGAACCCCACCCAGGCAAACGAATACGCCCAACTGAGCCTAGCGCTACGGTGAGTTTCTTCATCCCAACGCGCCACGTCATGGACTGGCCACCGGATCGTTTCTCCCGTCATCTCTACACAGCCTTGTATGTCTTCTAATGGCAAATCGCGGTGAAAACCTCAGTTCTAGACGTTCGTAGCCAATAGCTTTCCTGTCTGCGACGACTATAACAGTGTCTAGTGATGAAAATTGAGTGCCGCAGGTAATGAACTGCATGTTGATATCATTCCAATTCGAATGCCTAGGGAACGTTACGGCACACGTGCTTGCATGTGTGGATGAAATCACAAGCCAGATCCAGACCAAGAGTCACACAGTCATAGAGTTTATGCAGGCTGGTATTTGCCGAGCTCCATGCTTGTGACATAGACAACATTGTTGAGGAAATATTATTATTTTCCTCAAAAACTCATTATAACCTTAAATTATGATTCTCGATTCTGATTGGTCTATTTGTCGGCCATATTGTGTTTCGCAAGAAACAGTGTGTAAATACAGACGAGCCGCAACCTAAAAGGCCTTTTGGTCATAGACGGTAAAGCTCTTTGCCTGAAGGGTCTGCCTTTGTTCTTGCTACGCGTAGTGCTGGGTTTAGTTAGTCAATAGTGACTAATAGCATAAAGGTTTTTCATTTTGGTTCTACTCTGGTAAAATATAACAAACATGATGATATCTGAGCACAGGTGCGTTTTATGACAGTGTGAAACTTTCAAGGCTTGTAACACGGCTTGCAAGGAAAACACGTTTCACAGGACAAGCGCCCACACATAAGGTATTTTGAGTGATTACAACCCAAGACATTCTACTCAACGCCCGGTCACGAAATTCCGATGAAGCTGATTACCTCGCTAAACAGACACGACTCGAAATGCCAAACGGTTAAAGTGGTTAATGCACGCTCAAATCACTAACCTTTTGATGTACCATTCTCCTCTTGAGACGCGACTACAGCAGGCGCAACTTTAGTTTCCGAACCCCGTGAGAAACCATGAGTTTCGGGCAACTCATTCAAGGGAGTTTGCGCGACGGGGGAAGAGCGACATTGAAGCATGAAGTCACGATCGTAGATTACTCGCGTACCGCCAGGGGTAGTGCCGAACAATGTGCCACCAGGTGTTGAGCTGAAATGAAGACGACCGGTTAACCTGGTAGTAACTTAAAACGGCGTCGTCAGCATCATTATGAAGTACAGGTCTATGGTATGAAAGTACAAGCCTGATCCAGACAAAGTGCCGCACAGTCAGAGACTGCACGTGGGCGATATTACTGTCAGGTTGCCCAGGACTAGACTGATATGAGAAATAGAAAATAAAGATGGTAGTGAGACTCCAGCGTGTTTCAGCATGCAGCTCACTACCCGTAGTCGATAAATTTAGCACAGTGTTGGCTGCACAGCACATAAGTATTGTACGATTGCGCATCCGTGCATGTCTGGAGCCAAACAAGGTGCTATGCATCATGAAATCGCTCAAACAGATAGTCGAAGGCGTATAAGAAAACAGACAGCATCAAAGCAACGAAAAACAAAGCAAACAATATATATTTTTTGTTTTGTTTTTCTAACGTCGTGTACAGTGTCCCGTGTTCCGATTGTGAGAAATATTATACCGGGCAGACTATAAGAAGGTTAGAAACAAGAATACATGAACACAAACTGGCTGCACGACATGACCACAAATCAATAATATCGGTACACATGGATCGATAAGGATACGAATACAATTGGGATAGAACAGAAATAATCGCCAAAGGCAGAACTCGTCACGTTTGAGAATTCCTGGAAGCGTGGTATTCAACACCACAATCAATCAATGAGCACATTCAATTGGATGGAGACTACGGACCAATGAGAACACGCCAATAACGAGGACATGCAAGGATTCTAGCTAATCACAGTTGATGAGATCACAACGCAGCAGATTAATTCGAATGATGCCCATCGCCCAGTTGCTTCGAACGAGAATGTGCACCTTAGATTTGTGTTTACGAAACTTGAGAATAAGATTGAAAAACGTCCGCAAGATCTGGAGCAAAGATAAATGCTAACTATGCCGCGAATTGTTTGCAGTCTCGTTGTATGTATGTATGAAAGCACAAGCCTGGTCCGGGCAAAGTGCCGCACAGTCAGAGACTGCACGTGGGCAGTATTACTGTCAGGTTGCCCAGGCCTAGATAAATACGAGGGGGAGGGGGGAATATAAATGGTAGTGAGACTCCAGCGTGTTTCAGCATGCAGCTCACTACCTCTGACCAATCAATTTAGCACGATGTTAGCCGTACAGCACAGAAATGCTGCATGATTGCACATCCATCTCGTTAGATAGGAAAAAACGCTTTGGCAGATTCATGTAGACGTGTTTGGTTTCTTGTTGGGACCGCAAAGTATTTTGAAAGAGGATTGTAAACATTTTTAATTAAGATGAAAATCAAGGTCATCACGGCAACACAGTTTATGTTTGTTCAAAAACTGTCATGTATGCTATATTTTGAGACCGATCGAAACACAGAGTTACGTGCATCAAAACAGCCAAAAGAACCGTCCACCGTAAGTATATGCCAACTTCGCACGCGCATTTTACCACAAATGACGCTTGACCTGAATGAAAATTCCTTACACGAGGTAGTTAAGTGAATGGGGCGTGTGAAAAATGTAATTACAATTAAAAGACTGTTAAACACTTCATATTCCTAGATCGACAATCAATCAAGTTACGCATATGCATTTAATTCAAAACAGGGCTGGCTTGCCGAAATACCTCCACGTGGTGCCAGCTGGGTGGGCTCGGTTCTCCGAGCTCAGCGAAAGGTTCGGCGGTGGTGTCTGAGGGTGTGGTGGGTTTTCGCATGGCAAGCGTTCTCCCTATAAAAAGCCACAAAAATCCAATGATGACATCACGACGCGGCGGATGTGACTCGCCGCTCCAAAAGTCACTGCCCCTTGTCCTATCCAAGGACATTGTATGGTGCACAGGCAAAAACTGAAGTCACCAACCTATCAACGGGGTTATCGGGCTCCGAACTGGAAATTCCCAGAAAAGGGCGTATGAACCGCTTCGTCGGTCACCGGCCACCGATAGGTGCGAACCTCTCTCGCTCCACTGCCTTGTGGGTAAAGGCTCGGGGTGGGACCCCCTAAACGAAATCTCCCCTACTTCGGTGTAGGCAACCGGGTAGTATCATGCCTACATTCAACGATGCCGATAACAACGCTTTGTACCCCCCTTCTCGCTTTGTACATCTCATTGTTTATGTTGAACGGCACTATATCTGTATCAGATTGTGTAAATATAATAATAATAATAATAATAATTCAAAACAGGTGAATACACAGGAAAAGCTCACCTGTAGTTCGCAGGTAATTGAGATGGATCAGTGAGACGTATTCGCCTCACCGGGATGGGATCAGTTGATTTCCCCACAGGTTTCATTATAAATAAGTATGAAAAAGTATCCTTCTTGAAGTGCAAGTTGCACGGGGCTGAAAGTTGATCGTGTTATGAGACTGCAGGTATACTGCAAAATGTGAAAAAATAAACTAATCAGCAACAACGGATATTTTATTGTTCTTATTGATGAAGAGCTGAAGGTTATGCCCCTGTGATCTAGATCGGTTTTCGCCTAACTCAGCAACTTGTATGGGTGTACGGAATCACTCAGGAAGCATGGAAGCACTCCAGAAGAAGATAATTTGCCCATTGTGATAAACATGGTGCAAGAAATCACAAGCTTGGATTCAGGTAGTGCCGCACAGTTAAAGACTGCACGTGGGTTATGGTACTATCAGGTTTTCCACGCCTGGACAGAAATCAAATAAAATTTAAAAATGACGGTGAGACCTCAGTGAATTCAACATGTATCCCAGTCCCATTGGCAAATCAATTTAGTAGCGTGTTACATATGCATCGTCATCATCATGACAAACCCAAACAAAGTGCCAAGCAACATGAAGCAGAAAAAACAGATAAGCAGAGGGGTAAAAATGAAAAGGGCAAGCGGAATATGTAAATGCGCAAAAAACAGCTTGTTTTTGTAGTTTCACTGCATGCAATGTTGTGATTTTTGTTATATTTTCATGTTTTTTCCATCAAATAATACCGGATTAAAAAATTATGACACATAATAAAATACACTGCCGCCACCGACTTCAGTTTGCCTGGGCAACCTGACAGTATCTTAGCCCACGTGCAGTCTCTGACTGTACGGCACTTTGCCTGGATCAGGCTTGTACTTTCATACATCGTTTTCCAGCCAACTATTAGTTGGAGCTGTTGGACTCAACCCAAGCAAACGAATACGCCCCACTGAGCCTAACACTACGGTGAGTTTTTTCACCCCAACGCACCACGTCATGGACTGGCCACCCGGTCGTTTCTCCTAGCATCTGACAGGCTCTGCGAATAAGGCGCGATATGGTAAACCGTGAGTAGGCATTCTTAAAAATATGTCCCAACCATCGCAAACGAGCAAGCATCAGCATTTCTCCCAGTCCGTGGCCACTTGGTCCCAACACCCGATTGCAGACATTTATATTTGTAACGCGATGATGAAACCGAATGTGAGCAATTCTACGCAGGCAATGGGTATCAAAAACATAAAGCCGACAGACATCTTTCGCTCGGATAGACCAGGTTTCGCAGCTATAAAGTAGTGTAGCACGCACCACTGCGTTGTACACTCGGCCTTTAGTATGGAGTGAAACATCGCGTCGACGCCACAAGTGGCGAAGGTTAGCAAACGCTGCACTCACTTTGCGAACACGATGTGAGATCTCGTTCTCGACACAACCGCCAAGGTAAAGAAAGCTGTCGACCAATTCAAGATTGACATCGCACACAGTTAGGTTTGGAAGAGAGCCCCTCCAATCCTGGGTAAGTGTTATACACTTGTTAGGCGCAAAGCACATGCCATACCTTGAAGCTTCAAAAGTGTCAGGCGGTCCAGGGCTTGTTGTATTATATGAGGGTCATCTCCCAGAAGTGCGATGTCATCCGCATACTCTAGATCGGTAGCTCTCACCCAGCAGAAGTTCAACACCTGCGCCCACCAGACCAGCTAAAGCTTTTCTCAGGACATCGTCGATCGCGAAGTTAAAAAGGAACGGTGAGATAGGGCAGCCCTGCCGCTGGAGATATTGAACGAGGACGACAATTGTCCGTACGCTCGAACCCTGCTTGAAGTTTGGCAATATAATGCTTTCAAGATCCAAACATACTTTTCGGGCACTCCATGTCGCAGCAGACAGTTCAAGACTTTTACGATCGATTGAATCGGAAGCCGCTCGCATGTCAAGGAATACTACGATAGTTGGTCTACGAAAAGCGTGCAAGGTACTCGATGAGAAGCCTTAATTCTACGTCTAATGTACGCAAACAAGCATTTCGGCACCGAATTGGCTTGGTCCACCAAACGATATTCATAATTCGCCCTTTTTAGGTAGGTGCACTTGTTGAGGATAATTTTTTAGGCTTCATAATAATCGGCGCATTTACTGGAAGAGAACTTAAGCAATAACCGCTTTTTCTCTCTTTACGAATGTTATCAAAACATTGCGGCCCCTTAGCGCAGGATCTTCCATTCATCAACGAGGCATGATTTTCAAGCGATCTGATTTTACCCAAAAAGTCCAAACAACAGGTATCAACATTCGTAGATGGAGGGAGTGACCAGTAAATCGAGTCTGCGGACGTGATTAAACTCTTTGTGTTCAATCTCCAGTAGTTTATCCTGGCATGCGTTTGTATTTTCGGTTGAAGACCTCTATTCTAAACGAACCATAAAGAGCAGTGATCGCTGCAATCAACAGGGGTCTCGATCGATAGATTCGTAACATTCGAAAATCTGGATGTGACCACCAAATCCAATATCGAAGTAACTTGTCTGCCACATATCCTCGTGGGATCGTTTACATTCTGCACCAAATTCAGCTCCAAAATCGTATCTAGAAATTCTTGTTGGAATGGTTCACCGCTCGAAACTAAATCCGCCCAGTTTATATTGGGAGCATTCAGATCTCCAAGAATGATACAGTCGCCAGCGATACAATGCCGTTTAATTTGAGAACATAACGCAGAAACGTAAGCGCCAGGTGAGCAGTAAATGACTCCAAGTGATGCAGCCCCAGAGCTAGACTTCACCTTACACCGGATGCTTTCGGCATTTCCAGCTTCATGTTGAAACCTTTCCAGAACTTCCACAATCATGTGCTCTTTTAAGTATACAGCAACGCCACCGGTAGATCTCGAAGCTACTCTGTCACTTCTGAAAAACGAATAGTGGTAGCGCACACTCCAGATCAGATATATCAATTGATAACCACGATTCCGTAACAGCAATTATATCTGACTTTCGCTGACAGACAATTTCATTAACCTCGTCAAGTTTGTTTCGTAAATTTTTCGCGTTGAAAAGCAAGACTTGAAAACTTTTCACAGAAGGATTAACTGGGGTAGGATTTACAGCGGCTTTCAACGAGCGTGTGGCCTCCTCCTCACTACCCGAAAATCCACAATATGGAGATCTACCTTGCCAGCTTCCCTACGTGCTCGCAATTCTCGGGTGACTGTTTTCATTTGAATTCTATCCTCAAGAGACAGGTCAAGTAGTATCTTGAACGGCTCTTTCTCAAGACGATGAACGCGTCTTATTACCATCTGGACTTGCTCATCCGAAGCTGAAACAATTTTAACTGTCCGCGGTTTATCCTCATCATTCTTCCGGCCAAGCGAGAATGCAGATATAATGGTAATTTCTTCCTCCCCTTGATTAAATAGCTTTGAAAAATGGATTGTAATAAAGTGCGCTCTTGCAGTAAATGTATCTCAGCCGTGTCCCCAGTTTACTCGCGAGCATTTACCATAATCGGGCATGGCTTTCGAGAATCCAAATGTGGCTCCCTTGAGACTGGAGATGTAACAGCATTTTCAGTAGTAAGCACTTGTTTCACTTACTTTTAATTTTGTGCGACTATCTCCTCCTGGAGGATGAGTCGGCTTCATTGACGTCACGGATTGCAGCCACCCACGCTCAGCGGTTAGAAGCGAGGTCCGCGCAGATTGTTTTAATACATGAAGCTGAGCCTCTATTTTACTAAATCGTTGTGCAAAGAAGGCATAGCCCGGATCACTAGTTACACCCTTCGAAATCACATCTGCATAAGTTTTATCTATTCCTGACAATTGAGCAATCGGTGTTGAAGGCAAGAAAACGGCGAGTTCATGCACTTACTTTACTTTTGCGCAACTATCTCCTCCTAGAGGATGAGTCGGCTTCAATGAAAATTCTTGGGAATTTGGGTACAAAGCGTTGTCCTCAGCACCACTCGGCGTTTGTTCGAGTCAGCTTCTCTAGCCTTTGCACAACCAAGTGCAACCTGCAAGGCAACAGGGAGTAGCCAGAAAGAGATGGTGTGCACCAACAAAACCATCTGCCAGACTGTTTCAGATTTTTCCTCAGGGTTTTCTCCCGAAGCCGTTCCCACGATCGGGTATCCCGCAAGGCAGCAGGGGTCAAAAATCATGGTTTTCCTTCCATTATATGAAATGCCCTCCCAGGCTAATGAGCTCCATCTGCCCGAAGCAAACTGGTTTTCAGGCGCCAGTCACTCGCCCTCGCCCCTTCTCCTATTGGTAGAAGCAGTTCCGCTGGGCTCGGGGAGCCACTCGTGCAGGCCAGAAGTGGACTTGGTTGTCAGAGGCTATTTAGACGCATGCCATATGGGAGCATTTTATAAACAGTGCGAGCTTATCCCCACCGCCACCCCCGGCTATGACAACCTTTGGAACATGCACGTTCGATGTATCATCCGTACTAATACCATTTTTAAACGGTTTGTAGTCGAGAAAGCGAATGGCACGCAAGCCTGTTTTACAGATAGGTGGTGTCTGTCCTTAGCTGAGATTGAGTCACTATGTCTCCTCGGTGCGTAACATTTGGTGGTACATACAAATATATATAAATAGTATTGTATGAGGTATTCTGAAGCTATCGATTTTTCTCTGGCTTTATTTCTCCTCACCGGATATGCAATCATTTGGAACATATTTCACATTGTACAGCTTTTGACTTATCCGCAATTCGCTTAGAACGTACAAGACAAGAGTTCAAGTTGCACAGAGCAGAAGGTGGCTAAAAGCCAATCACGCGCCCAGATTTCCTTCCACGGTATGCGATTGAGCACCCGGCACTTCGACATCGAGCATACAGTTCGTACTTTTCCTACGTTCTTGTTTCCGGATACCTGGAAAGTAAGGTAAGGTTTCTCTTCACCAGCCCGGTGAGAGGTCAGCTATTCAGGAAACAATTCAATAATATGCGTGAACAATGTATGGTGTATGAAATCACTAGCCTAGTCGAGGCACAGTGAAACACAGTCATAGACTGCCTGTGGGCTAATTTGCTATCAGGTTGCCCAGGCCTAGAAATATATGATATAAAATGCAACAATACGTCTTTCTGTTTGTTCATAGTTTTTATTAGACAATGTTCGGAAATATGATAGACCATTTAACGTCTGATTCCATTTTAAAGCTCAACACGTTTTGGAGGCTCACTATACAATCTGGGAGATTGTTCTGGAAGTTGACCACACGGTTGCTGAAAAAGTAGTCACGTGCCAGCAAACTGGGCCTACTCTATAACGTTTCATAGAAGAGCAGCGGGGCACCTATTCCTCTGGATCTACCTTGTAGTAGGTGCTGTATTATCTACTTTTGCAGATTTCTTAGCCATAATAATGTTGAAATTCGTCAATAATAAAATAAATACAACATCGAAGGATTATTGCGAAGCAAAATTCCACGTTGACCTTCAAATTTAAATTTTATTTCATTGAGAGTAAGCAAACACTCATACAACATAACATATCACCTCTCAGTATCACTATCAGTATCACATGGCGATAATCGAGTGCCCAGATTCTATCCGCCATTACCATGATTGATTCGTATGGAGCACATGCGTGTGTACCTGTAAATGGAAGATTGAAGAGGTCTCATCACCGTAAGGGGAGAAAGTTAATGCATGTTGCACGTCCAATCGAATGAGAAGACGATGGACAGCAATTAATTTCAACATAAACGATAAACGAAAAAACGCCGTTCGTGTTTGAAAAAGATTTTCAAATGATTTTCAAAATATTTATTCGGGATGCATTCCTGGCTATTTCGGGATGCATTCCTGGCTATGGCTGAGTATATCGCAAAATAACGCTAGATAAACTTCAGATGAAGCCCGACAACCTTAGGATTAGGCAATTCTTCTTATTCCAATAGGAGAAACTTAGCAATGAGAACATCGGTCATTCTTAACCCGGATGCAGCGCAAAACGCTATTCAGTCACAGACGGGCATACCGAACAGCACTTCGCCATTAGTCTTGCTGTCCGGCCCAGATGACGTTGATTGTCTTAGCGCAATTTACGATGGCACCCAAGAAGATGACTCCAGTAGTTGCTTCTCTTCCATGGATGCGGTCTCAATTGTCAGGCAACGGTCCGTTTAGTTAACGCAAGAGGCTGGCGAAACTGATGCTCCTGCTCTAAGTAGCACGCCAAAAACGTGCAGCTTCCTCGGGTGCTTCGACCGAGGGCCAAACAGGATTAGTTTCAGAAGCACAAATAACCAGTGCTCCAGGTATTGTATGCAAATGTGTGCAGCATCAGGAATAAGTGGGCTGAACTTTCTCTCTGCGTGGCTCAGTTACACCCAAGGGTTATTGCGCTTTCTGAGACCTGGCTGTCTGCGATTGATGAGGTGCCGGTAGACATCAGTGAACAGTATCTCGTCATAAGATGCGATAGGCCGGGTGATAGGAGAGGCGGTGGCGTTGCACTGCTCTTGGAGTATGGTTTGCACAACATGGGTACAGGGATATCTCTAGCCATTGAAAACGTCCAAGTTGTTACGAGTATCCTGACTTGCTACAAGTCATCGCTCGCAATTGCTTGTGTCTACGTCACTCCCAGTGCATCCATACAGGAGTTTACACAGCTTATTGAGACACTCGACGGTTTGTTTCACTCAGCTCACAGTGTACTTATCTTGGGTGATTTCAACCTCCCAGACATAGATTGGCCTGTCCCCACTGGTCTAGTCACCCAGCAATCTGACACCTTTCTCGAATGGCTCCATAATCATGCGCTGCACCAGCATGTCAATGATCCTACAAGGTTTCGCCATGGATGCACTCCATCCACTCTTGACTTGGTATTGTCGTCCCAGCTAGAAGCCATTAGTCATTTAAAGTACCTCCTGCCGCTCGGCAAAAGTGATCACGTAATGATAAGCTTCGAAGCGATATTGCGTTTTCGCAGAACTTTCTCTCGTCCTAGACGCAATTTTAGGCTTGAAGACTGGGGTTTACTCTTGCAGACTTTAAAATCTTCTCTTCAGTTATCTAGCGATTCAAATGTAAGTGAAAACTAGGATAGAATTTCTTAGTTTCTAAACAAGTTACAAGACAAGCACGCTCCGCTGCAGTGTGAGAAGGCATCGAAGGCCACCCCTGGTGGTCTCCTCGAGTCCGTAGGTCTACCCGTAAACGGGATCGCCTATGGCGGCAATATAAGCTATCCCTTACTTCTGGTTCTTGGGCCCGCTACAAAACCGCTCGGAATGCCTGTGTTAAATTACAACGTGTGCTCAAACAGGATTTTGAGTTATCTCCAGATAGGGATGCTAAATCCAACCCGAAAAGGTTTTATAGCTACGCGCAGTCAAAAGGAAAAACTAGGGAAAACATAGGGGATTTGAAACTGGAGGACGGAAAAGTTGCCGGTACCGACCTGTCTAAGGCGACTGCCTTCGCAGGGTTTTTCAGTAGCGTTCAACGACGGGATAATTTTTCAAACGCACCGTCAGATCTGCTTAACCTGACACCTGGTGTCCATGTATTAGATGAGTTGTCCTTCAATGAGGCTGAGGTGTATGACGCACTTACCCATGTTCGGGTCAACAAATCTGAGGGACCGGACGGCATCCACTCAGTTATGCTTAAAAATCTTGCCTCAGTGCTTGCCAAACCGTTTTGCCAGCTCTTTAGTTCATGCCTGCAAATAGGAGTTGTTCCCAGTAAGTGGAGGGAAGCAATAGTCGTGCCAATACACAAGGGTGGTTGCAGGTCAAATCTTGGTAACTGTAGACCGGTCAGCCTGATTAGCATCGTCTCGAAAGTAATGGAAAAACTGCTGCGTGACAAAATCCGCCAGCATCTTTGTCGGCATTCTCTGTTGAGTGTAACTCAGCATAAATTTCTTAAGGGTAGATCCTGCCTGACTAACCTTCTTAGTTTTCTCAATACTGCCACTAAAAGGATGGATGAAGTAAAGCATGTCGAAGCCCTCTACCTAGACTTCAGCAAGGCTTTCGATTCCGTAAATCACCGCCTTCTAGAGATTAACCTTGCGGTCAAAGGAATACGGGGTATTCTACTTGCTTGGATAAAGGCCTTCCTTACAGTTAGGACATTCCGAGTTAGAGTAGGATCTACGCTGTCGAATCGAACCGACGTGATCAGTGGTGTACCCCAAGGTTCGGTACTTGGTCCATTTCTGTTACTGATTTTCATCGATGACTTGTCCTCTGCATTGTGGTGCCCATGCTTCATTTTCGCGGATGATGTGAAATTCATCTGATCAACGGATGAAGATACCTTGATGCACGACCTTGAGTGGGTCATAAACTGGTCATACCAGTGGAATATCCTTCTGAACCTAAATAAGAGCCAATTCTTATCACCACTGGTTGATAAAATTTCGGTCCAGGTGGCGGGGAATTCCCTCAGTGTTAACGCCACACAGTGTGTTAAGGATTTGGGTGTGCTGGTTAGGGCTGACTTCAAATGGGAGGACCAATGTGCTGCTGCGGCTCAGCGTGCACGCAAGGTACTTTTTCGGCTGAAATCAGTGCTATCGAGCAGAACACCCGATGTATTCCTGCCACTGTACAAGGCATTAGTTTGGCCCCATCTCGAATACTGTGTTCAGGCGTGGTGTCCTCACTACGAAAAGGACATCCTTCGACTTGAAAGCGTACAGCGCCTCGCAACTCGCGTGATTGAAGGTCAGCGAGGGAAACCGTACGCTGTGCGCCCAATGTCTCTCGATCTTTTCTTCCTTAGGCGCCGTCTTCTAAGAGGTGACTTAATAGAAACCTTTAAGACCTCGAAGTGTTTGAGTGGGGTGCACATGAACGACTTCTTTATCTTAAGCCCCGAGCTGGGCACCCGGGGCTACTCACTTAAAATGGCTAAGAAACGATGTCGGCTAGACTCCATGAAACACTTTTTCAGCCTTAGAGTTGTTAACTTCTGGAACATTCTTCCAGAAGAACTTATATCCTGCAGTACCGTGTCTAGTTTTAAGCAGGGTTCGGACCGCAATGGGGGTAAGTTTGTACCTGAATACTCTCCTTAATTGCTATACAAGCTTGGGTATTTCGTCTTTTAGCTTTATCCCGTAAATAAAGTGATGGCTAGAGTTCTCTGTGTTTTTTATTTATTATACACGATGCTACTTCAGCTTACCTCTCACCGTGCTGGTGAAGAGAATCTGCTTTTTCTTTTTTCAGCATCGGCTATAACGCGGTGCTTCCTAAATTCAACCCGGATAATCTCTTGGCTTCGCGATCGGCGAAGATTTCAAATAGAGAAGAAGAATAAACGTTTTGGCAGTGGCGGGTGCTTCTCTGCAACTTTCCACCGAAAGAAATTCTGGACGCTCGTTTGGCTTGTTAGCCACATACTGTCCTGTGCAAACTGAACTGAACTGAACTTCATGTAGGTCAGCCCCAGTATCCAGTGGCGTACGTCAGTCGCCGCATAATGGAGGCGTTACAAGCTTAGTCCCTCATGCGGGATCTAAGCCCGTTACAACGAAGCGCGAAATATCTCAGTTTCCGAGCTACGTGCCACAATGTTCTCTTTCGAAATTAGACTTGCCCAAGAGGCCAATACACATCAAATCTATACTATAGCTACATTTAATCTGAAGGATAAACAAGAAGAGGATTAGGCACAGTGGGAGGAGACGACGGCTCTACCGTCCGTGCAAGCATATAAAAGGCTCACTTGTTTTCATTTCATTTTTAAAGCTCCTCTCGAACGTCTCTGTGCCATCACTTAAGTGTGCACTGACACTGCATTAAAGGTACACAATGTCGATACTACATTGGCCAGCCTAGCATCCAACAAGTCAAAAGGGGCCCAATACCATCCATCCATACTGCTAGCTCCTAGATCAGCTTTACCGATCACAGAACATTTCAGAACATCACTCAGACAGGGCACCGTTCCTTCAGGCTGCAGAACATCCGTTGTAGCGCCTATCCATAAGAGAGTAGTTTCTTAGACGGTCCAAACTTACCACCGGGTTAGGCTCACGAGCGTTAAATTTAAGGTTATGGAAAGGATCATCCGCGATAAAATTAATGAATAACTGTTTTATATTACCAGAGTAGAACCCAAGTGATAAATACCTAAATCATAACACAGAAAACCTTTATGCTATTAGTCCATTTTGACTAGCTAAACCCAACACTACGCCTAGCAAGAACAAAGGCAGACCTTTAAGGCAAAGAGCTTTACCGTCTCTGAGAAAAAGTCTGAATAAGCGGCTGTTCGTCTGTATTTATACACTGTTTTTGACGAAACACAATATGCCCCACGAATAGACCAATCAGAATCGAGAATCTTAAATTCCAAGGGTTTTGAAATTTTTAATGAGATTTTGAGGAAACTAATAATATTTTCTTAACAATACATAAACTAACACACTCTACGGAATGCGGCACAACACAGATTCCTAAAAGTTAGGTCATGATTGACTAAATTGTTAGTGATTTTAAACGACGTCACTAAGCAGATGGATGATGGTATAGCAGTAGAAGTCTTCTATCTAGACTTTAGTAATGCTTTTGATTAAGTCGACCACAAACTCTTGCTTATCAATCTCTCAGCCACAGTGGTATCAGGAGACTTATTGGGCTGGATTCGCGGATTACTTAGTGACTGTTCATTTACCATCAGGGTGGATGATAGATATTCCTCATGTGCGCATAAAATGAGTGGGGTTCCCCAGGGCTCTGTGGCTGTTTCGTTGCTTCTGCCGTTGCTGTTCATCATTTTCATTGAGGATCTAGCTAGCCATCTGCGTTCACCTTGTTATATATTTGCTGACAACGTAAAAGTGTGTTAGGGTAGGATAACTTCGATCTGATAAATGAAGTAGCTGCTGTGACGAGTTGAACGGTTAAGTGTGACCTTCCTCTCAACCCAGTAAAATTTACTCACCCTCTACACTGGCACGCAACTGGATTGTCTTTACGCCTACACGAAGTTCCGTAGGGCGAAATCTACTAGGGACTTAGAAATCATACTCAAAACAAATCTCAAGTGGGCCGAAAAATGTGCTGCTGGGGCTCAAAGGGACAAGAGAGAACTCTCTCAACTAAGTCCAGTCCTCACATGCAGAAAAGTTGAGGTGTTGTTGCCACTCTACAAGGCAATAGTAAGGCCACATTTAAAATACTGCATCCAGGTTTAGAGTGCCTATTACCGGAAGGATATATTGCACCTAGAAAAGCATCAGAACCTGCCACTCACATGATCGTGGGTTTAGCACACACTAACTATGGAAATCATTTATTAGCACTAGAAGTTTTCTCGCTTAGAGGAGGAAGCTTAGGGGAATCTATTGGAAACCTTTAATTTTATCAAAGGATTAGGCTGTCTCAAATTCGATGAATTCTTTCGGTTCTCTTCTTTGGTTGGTATACGAGGGCACAAACTCAAGCTAACTGAACACAATCCAGTCTGGAATCCAGAACGCTCTTCAATAGCGTGTGGTAAACGCGTGTTACTCAATTCTCGCAAAAGTAGTCTCCGTCGCTTCAGTAAATGCGTTCAAACATGGGCTGGTTGAACCGTACAGGTGCTCTTTCCGAAGCATTATGATTAAATCCTTCTCTATTTATTGTCAAAAACAACAACAATATAGTGAAAAAAGTTTTTATCAAAATATTACATAAAGAAATAAATGAGAGTTTTATAATTGGATCTCCAATGCGTGCTAAGCTTGATCAATAATTATCAAATTGTTTGTATAAACAAAGCCAAAAATGTAGAATCGGTATTAAATTTTCAAGGTCACACGTGCAGGGGAATTTTAGTGTTCCTTAAAATAATGACGGTAAACGGCAATCAACCATTTTTGAAGAAATTCAATGTTTAAGCTGTTATTGTATGAAAAGAAGTAGTGGGATGAATAAAAATGTCTCAAAGAAGTTTGATGTTCGACGGATATGACTATAGTAGTAATGGGAGATCTGTAACAACTTTGTTTCACTGTACCTAAAATCAATTTACCTTGATAATTTCGGTTCACTGTTGTTTCGTGATTGCTCCGCTGTACCTTCATAGCCGTTCTCGCTGTAGCGATGAATCTTCATTCAACTGTGCGTTTTCTTATACATTGGTGGGAACGTTATTATAGTGGCCAGTTTAATATACCTTTGTGAGCCCGAAATACACACATCCTTTTTGTATCTTTTATGGTACGTCGAATCTTCCCGTTTTACATCGGGGTTCATCTGGTAATTATTTTACCTCCTATAATCGTGCGTTTTCGTATCGTTTGCTCCTGTCGTGTATAAGCAGTTATAATTTTTTTCCTAACTCTGTTCATCACGAGCACTTATAAAGAAGTTATTCTGTTCAAGACAGTCATTACGATACCCAGTTTTATTCCACATGACACTGAGTATAAGGCCTAGACATACACCTATGCAATTTACTTTCGAGTGCTTTCGTTTATATTTTGCCGTTCCAATCTACCCAACTATACTTACATACCACTCATATAGCTATAACGGACTAACACTTTTTCCAGTCCTTTCTTTCCAGCGGAGATATAATTTACCCATTATCTTTGACACGTACTAAAATTATCTGCACAAATACTCATCATCCAACAATTTTATGAAGATCAAACATCAAATGTTTGTACACCAACGCACAATGCTTGATAAATAAATTACCTGAACAAATCGAGCTTCGTCAAAATTATTCACCACTCCTGATAGCCGTAACGGAAACCTGGTTCTATCAGCAATTAGTTGAGGAGGAAATTTTCATTCCGAGCATAATTCTTTTTCATTGTACTCGAATGGACCGTGGAGGAGGTGTTGCTATTTACTATGATCAACACCTCACGTTCAGAGTAATCACGGATAATAATTTGATACTCGATGATACACTTTGGTGTCCACTTGAATTAGCAACAGGTGAAAACTGTGTTGTTGGTGTGATTCAACGACCACCGTTAGCAGACGAAGCATACTATGCTAGTTTAATTGAGAAAACGCAGCTGGTTGTTTCCAGATACCAAACCAACGTCCTGATCAGGGGTGAATTTATTCTCCTGTACTTACTAAAAAGCGAGATTTCACCGGTGAACTTGTAGTGGACCAAAAATATAAGTCTAGCATTACACACAAAAAGGCAAAAATGGAAAAAACTCACTAAAAGTCCAATGGAGCAAATGTCTAAATAAAGATCCAGAGATGTCCAACGATAGCGAAATATTCAACACAGGAAAAACCAATAGATGATGGAATCCACGGTGCAGAAAGCGCTAAAACGTTCAAGGAACCTTTAATAACAATTCCGGCACGCGGCGACCCACGCAAACTCCGCAACCGCGGGAGAACACAAATTCAGAGTTCCAAATTGTATTAACCGCCAAAATGTGTATTGTACAAGCGTTGATACGAATGAAGTGTACATGGCCAAGAAATGAATAACCATACAAGGCCAAAAGTTGTATGTACAAAATACTAAGATACACAGTGAAAGTAATTCACTACAATACTTCCTCACACGAGCGTTAGTTAGGCTTGAAAGAAGGATAACATGCGCTCGCAATGTTCATGTGGCCACATAGTTAGCAAGACGTTTAGACCAATGCACATATCTACCAGTTCGAGTTCAAACAGGGGTAGAAGGCTCGAAGGATTGGGATGAACATGGGGTGGGTAAGCGGTTGTGATTGTGGAGTAATGAAGCTTGATGGAGTTTGCGGCTTAAGCTCACAAAAGCTGGTTTTGTGCACGGAATATGCTGTGATTCTAAGATCTCTATTTATAGAGGACTCTCTCATGATGGGGTGATAAGTTATTATTTAAAAAAATAAGCCGGAATTTGACAAATACGAAGTTATCCTGAATGCGAAAAATTGCAGTTTGTCGAGGCTCACCAATTATGTAGTAGACGGGCTCACCAATTATGTGGTAGGCGGGCTCACCAATTATGTAGTGGACCAAAAATATAAGTCCAGCACTACACACAATGAGGCAAAAATGGAAAGAACTCATTAAAAGACCAAGGGAGCAAATGTACAAATAAAGATCCAGAGATGTTAAACGATATCGAAATATTCAACACAGGAAAAGTCCAATAGATGATGAAATGCAAGGTGCAGAAAGCGCTAAAACGTTGGAGGATCCGTTAATCACAATTCCGGCACGCGACGACCCACGCAAAATCCTAAACCTCGGAAGAAGACAAATTCAGAGTTCCAAATTGTATAAACCGCCAAAAAGTGTATTGCACTAGCGTTGATACGAATGAAGTGTACATTTCCAAGAAATCAATAACCATACAAGGCCAAATTTTTATGTACAAAATACTAAGATACACAAGGAAAGTAATTCACTACTAACTCTCTTGATCATCTATTGTACAAAATGTTCAACGAAATTCATTAATTCAAAAACATCTCAAGCAGCACTCGCTTCAGAGTCACAATCACACCGTCCATTCTCGATCTTGTTCTGACTTTCGACTATATATCCGAAGCGAAAAGAGCATGTGATGCTCAGAAATTGATAAGAAAAATCGATACGGTTGCATTATCAATGTCTCTTCAAGAAGTCACCGACTGAGCACCGGTTAGCATTGATGTCCAACAATGCTGGTCATCGATACTTCAGAAAATTAACCGAAAATAGAACCCCACTCAAAATATGTTTCAAAACAACTAAAAAAGGTTTCGAATTCGTGATCCGGAGTCCGACACGGGAATGAATAAAGGTGCGTGGAGAAGCCACATGCTGCATTCAACACCTGAATCTTGGGAATCTTACCGTTTGTTGAGAAACAAAGTTACTAAACTTGTCCAGGAGGATAAAGAAAAGTATCAAATAAATCTGATGGATAAAATTGAACGAAATCCGAAGCTCCTCTTCCAGATCGTGAACAGAAAGGCCAGGGTAAAGCCAGGTGTTTTCGCTTTACTTACTACGACTGGAACTACATCCACAGCTCTCGAAGCCGCTAACGAACTCGCTCAATTTTACTCTAGAGTGTTCTCCTCTAAGAAGCGCGTATCTTACGATATACCTGCATTCAGATCGCAGAATACAATACACGAAATCGTTGTGAAACCCGAGAGTGTCCTGGTAAAGCTACGCGGGTTAAATACAAAAAATCCCCGGGTGCTGATGAAATAACACCATTCATCCTAAAGCAATGCGCCCATGCTCTATTCTCACCACTCTCTGACCTTTTTAACCTGTCCTTGAGTTGTAGCACAGTTGCTAATGGCTGGAAATGTGGACTAATCACTCCGATATACAAAGGAGGGAACCGATCTGATGTGTCTAACTACAGACCAGTCACGTTGTTGCCAGTGGTCTCTGAAGTTCTCGAACGACTTGTGGCTGACGAACTCATTGAACATTTGGAACAAAATAAGCTGATTTCCATCGCACAGCACGGATTTAGGACAAGACACTCCTGTCTCACCAATCTTCTTATAACTCTTGATAATTGGACTCGAGCCGTGGACGATAGATGCCCTATCCATGCTTGCTATTTGGACATGTCTTAAGATTTTGACCGTGTTAACCACAGCATACTGCTACGAAAATTGTAGCAGCTCGGGGTGTGCGGCAGACTATTGGCCTCAATAAAGGATTACTTGACTGGTAGAGTTATTGGCGTTAGAGTTGATGGGGCACTATCCAGCCCAGTAGAAGTTACAAGTGGCGTACCTTAAGGCTCAGTCTTAGGGCCAATACTATTCCTCGTGTTCGCTATCGATATACCCGAAATCGTACGCAGCAAAATAATTTTATTTGCGGATGACATAAAAGTCTGGACTAGCATGCGCACCATAGAATATTGCCGAATTCTCCAAAAAGATCTCAAAGCACGTCATAATTGGTCCTTGCGGAACTACCTACCATTCAACATCCAAAAATGTAAAATGTTAAATGTCGGTAAATCATTCGAATTCACATACTCTCTGGGATCTCAGCAACTTTCATGGGGACTGAAGAGAAAGACCTGGGCGTATGGATTAGCAGTAACTTCACGTCAGTGTTCTGTTGTATACAAAAAGTCCTGTCAAAGCAGATACACGTATAATTAACACCTATTTCAGACCAACAATGGAGTATGCTGTTCAAGCATGCTCCCCATGGTTACAAAAGGACATGACCTTGCTGCAACGGGTATACCACCGCGCTGCAATACTGGTGACCGGGCTATACAACAGGCCATACGAGGAGCGGATCGCAACTCTAAACCTCTTTGACTTTTCGTACCATCATCACAGGGGTGACTTGATCCTGCTGATTAACATTCTGCATACAGTGAATCACCCACTTGAACACATGTTTCATCGGCAAGAAGCACTTGGTAGCAGATCGTAGGACTACAAGTGAATTATTCCACACTGTAAATATTATATTCACATTCAAGTTAAGTTAATTATTTGGCCTGAATGGACTCCCTATTTTGTGCTCCCAACAAATTGTACACATTCATTTTTGATGTTTTTAAATATTTTACCAGGAATTGTCTTCATCCTTTTACACCCTTCTTATTTTTGTTTTAATCTTTCCCGCCATTTGTTGGCTCGCATTCTACTTGATTTCACCTGCCCCATATTTTCTGCCTATGGACGCTCGTAATTGACATTGAAACTAATCCCGGATTTTCAGTGTTGAGGTAATATTTTGCATTTGTGTATATTTGTTCAGTACCGCTATTTATAGAAAATTGTTCATTACGAATAAATTAGTTTTGGAACGTTTGGAAAATTCGTGCGCGTAACTCTAACCGGGTTGGAAAAGATTATAGAATACAATTTCGAACTATTTGGATATCGTCATTTACAGTACTCAACAATTTCTGGGTAATCGATGGTTTTTACCCTAACATCCGGTGATCAATCCAAAAAATTCAGAGAAGCTGCGAATCGTTTTTGACTGCGCAGCGAAATTTAAAGAACCTTCCATAAATGACATGCTGCTACAAGGAAAAATCTGGAGCCGGTGTCCCGTTAGGCAGTCCGAAGTTTATTCAACTTCGTCCTGCCAGCTCCTGCGACGGCATCGTTGTCCAAACGTATCAGCCTAGCTGTTCCTCTGGTTCCAGTGGTGCCGTGGAGAGGGAGCACTTGCTGCATGGGCAACAGCTAGTTCTCCATATTGAACTGCCCTGGCGTACATCACAACGCACCAATGGAGAGGACACTCCATTCCGCTTCTACGGAAAATAACACGGGAAGCAGCAGATACCGGTTAAAAGCTATGGCTCGACTGGCGTAGAGCTAAGCGCCTGGGGCTGCTTTCGACGGTGGGAGAGACTTCCAGGTCTCATTGGACGGCTACCGCCCGCCTCAAGCTGGGCAGCCCCCAGTCAATAAGGTGCCGTCTCGCCACGGTCTGCTATCCTCATTGGGTGCATGGGGATTAGGAATCAACCGACAAGCAGACTGTATTTTTCCGCACCAGCGAATCGAAATACCAAACAACAAATGTCAGTTCTGAAACTTGGAACCTGGAACGTCCGGTCCATGCTTCCAGGATTTCATGACGACGTCTCGAATATCAGAGGCGTTAGAAAGTCCGCCGTGATTAACAACGAGCTAAAGAGGCTGAATGTCAACGTGGCTGCCCTACAAGAGACGCGCTTACCAGACACTGGTAAGCTAACAGAAAGTGATTACACATTCTTTTGGAAAGGAAGAGGTTCCGATGAGCCTCGACTGCATGGAGTGGGGTTTGCCGTGCGAAACGACATATTAAAAGCAACAGAACCGAGCAGCAGCGGGAGCGAACGGATTTGGACTCTAAATCTGAGGTGCATTACTGGTACCATTACGTTGGTCAACGTTTATGCACCGACGCTCTCTGCGACGCCTGCTGAAAAAGACGCTTTTTATCATAACCTCACAGCCGTCCTGAAAAACGTACCACAGAAAAACTGTGTAGTGGTATTGGGTGATTTCAATGCCAGAGTTGGTGCAGATTACGAGTCTTGGCAAAACTGTCTCGGAAGGTTCGGTGTAGGTAAAACCAATGAAAATGGGCAACGCCTTTTAGAATTGTGCACACAGTTCAATCTTTGTGTCAGTAACACTTTCTTTCAAACAAAACCACAGCATAAAGTCTCTTGGAAGCATCCTCGCTCTAAGCATTGGCATCAGCTTGATCTTATTCTTGTTAAGCGTACTAATATAGGAAGCGTGCTCCTCACCAGATCATATCAAAGCGCAGACTGCGACACTGATCATTCACTGGTCTGTGCAAAACTGAAGCTCCCAACACGAGATTTCACCGCACCAAATTGTCTGCTAAGCCTAGGATAGACGTCACTCGCATGTGTGAACCTAATCTAACTGCGAGATTCGCAAAAGCCTTCACGGACGAGTTCAACAAGACAACCCCACTTGAATCTGCTTCAGAAAACTGGGAATTGATAAAAAGCTGCATATGCCGAGTCGCACTTTCCACTTTCGGTCCGAAGAAAGCTCGAACGAGCGACTGGTTCGAAGCAAATGCTTCTGAGATGACTGCTGTGCTGGATGAGAAACGCTCAGCATTCTTGAGGTTCAAAGGTATGCCAACAGATGAAAACTTACGTCTTCTAAGAGCAGCTAGAAATAAGGTCCAACAGACTGCAAGGCGTTGTGCAAACGACTATTGGACTGAAGTTAGCCTCAATATCCAAAAAGCTGCGGATACCGGCAATTTTCACGGTATGTATGATGGGATCAAGAGAGCCATTGGCCCAAACAAACTTAAAACGGCTCCCATTAAGTCTTTATCTGGTAAGCCGATTGTCGACAAAACTCAACAGATGGAAAGGTGGGTAGAGCACTTATCCTCCCTCTACTCTAGGAACAGTACGGTTTTACCGCATGCACTTGGAAATGTCGAACGGTTGCCGACCATTGAATATCTAGATACCCCTCCTACTCTTGATGAGCTCAATAAGGCAATCGACCGCTTAGCGAATGGGAAGGCCCCTGGTGACGACGGAATTCCACCTGAGCTCATCAAATGCGGTAGAGCAGCATTATTACAGCCTCTTCACCATTTGCTTCTTCAGTGCTGGCAGGAGGGGGGTGTCCCACAAGAGATGCGAGACACAAAGATCATCACGCTATTTAAGAATAAGGGTGACAGAGGCGACTGCAACAATTACAGAGGAATCTCCCTTCTGAATGTTGTAGGCAAATTGTTTGCTAAAGTCTTACAGATCCGGCTGCAAGTTTTAGCTGATAGAATTTACTCCGAATCTCAATGTGGCTTCCGCAAGGGAAGATCAACCGTTGACATGATCTTCTCCCTGAGACAACTTCAAGAAAGTGTCGGGAACAGCGTATGCCATTATACGCTGTTTTATTGATTTAAATAAGGCATTCGACTACGTCAGCAGGGAGGGTCTCTTCAAAATGCTCGATCTGATAGGCTGCCCCCCCAAGGCTGCTGAGACTCGTTATTTCGTTCCACTCAGGCATGAAAGGCTCAGTCCATTTTAACGGTTGCAGTTCAGAAGCATTTGAAATTCGCCGAGGCGTCAAACAAGGGTGTGTTCTTGCTCCCACACTGTTCGGCATTTTCTTTGCTCTGCTTCTGAAGCACGCTTTTAGGACGAGAACAGAAGGCATTTACATACGCACGCGAAGTGATGGTAAGCTTTTCAACCTGAACCGGTTGAGAGCACGAACCAAAGTACGGGATGTGATAATCCGTGACCTGTTGTTTGCCGACGATGCAGCCTTTATTACTCACTCCCAAGAGAACCTACAGTCGCTAATGGACTGTTTTTCGTCGGCATGCAAAGACTTTGGCCTAAAAATCAGCATGAGCAAGACCAAAGTCCTTGGTCAAGGGACTGTATCGCCACCAATCATCACTGTTGAAAACTGTCAGCTCGAACCAGTACATCATTTCACATATCTTGGTTCAACCATTGCAGATAACCTCTCGCTAGACACGGAGAAATTGAAGAAGCGATTGGCAGAGCAGCTGTCCTTTTGTCCCGCTGGAACTCCGTGTTTTGGGGTAACCGAAGCTGACTGTAAAAGACAACGATGATGGTTATACAGCACGTGCGTACTAATTGCTTTAACTATACGGACTACAGTAAACCTGGGCCAACACCCACGTCAAGACACGGAACGGAAGGCTGATGCGTTTTCCATCTACGAAGCATCCGTCGTATCTTGAACATATCGTGGATGGACACGAGTACAACGCTGAAGTGCTTTCAAAAAGCTCGGTTCTACAGAGCAGTTTACCCTATTGACTTCAACGCCGCCTGCGGTGGCTTGGTCATGTCTATAGAAAGGAAAATGGTCGTATTCCGAAAGATCTACTCTACGGTGCGTTGCAATTAGGAAGTCGACCATTGGGCAAACCGCACTTGCGGTACAAAGATGTTTGCAAAAGAGATATGAAAGCTCTTGACATTGACCCCGCAAGCTGGGAAGAACTTTGCTCTTGATCGTCACTTTGGAGGGCATGTGTAAAAAGGTTTTCGACTGCAAGCCGGGGAGGAGCAAATACAGCTCCTGTCTGCTGAACGCAGATCACGCCGCCGGCGTGCAAATGATGCAATACAACAGAGTTCTGACTATCGTTGCAAGCGCTGTGGGAGAGATTGTTCCTCCCGAATCGGACTGTTTAGTCATTCAAAAAGTTGCAAAACATGAAATTCATGCTATGTGATGTAAATCCATGGTCGACATCGACCGAAGAAGGCCAACAACAATATCATACTCATTGTATGTTTGCCCTTGTAATATTCTCCTCTGAAAGAATTAGGCAAAGCGAAACCGAAATATGCCATTTATGCAACTTTTATGGCTCCTTATAAATTAAGCATACTTACAATCAAAATAGTTCTGAAGCAATTAGCAGTTAGAACTGTGTAATATTTGCGCAATCATCTTTCGTCTCAAGTGGTCCACAAGCGTGGTTTAGGCTTAAAAATGGTTCTAACAGACTTATAAACCTATAGGATTTTTTTATTAATCAAACTTATTACTCTCATTATAATGCTGGTGGATGCATTGCTAATAATAGCATATTAAGATCGGGAGTAGAACCAAAACCTGCTCTGCTTGGAGTGAATTAATTACGAATTTCCATAGAGTTTCGATACTCATATTTTACATTTTTATTTGATCAATATATATAATTAAAAGTACTATTTTAATAATACATTAATTATATATAACTTTTAATTTGGAACTCGAAATTTTAGTCTCAACGATGTGAACTCTATCAGTTTACATGGTTGAGCTTCGGGATTTTCTGGGTCTTTTTGATTTTAAATATGTTTCTACCTCTATTAAATATAGTTCAATAGAAAATAAGTCGCTAGTTTAAATACAAAAACATTCTTTAGTTACAATTGTATCATATCAATATTTAATATTGATAATTTTGAGAATATGTCTTCTGATCACTGCACGGTGATATCCCAGAAACTAAATTGCTTCCAGCTTGAAGAATTATTTGAGATTTCCAAACACTGAAATTATAAACATTTTTATGTCTGCTGTCGCGTTTCGGAGCTCACACATGTAACAATATTTTATTACCAAATCTCTGTGCCTTGATGACCACAGGGTTTGTGGCGGTAAATACAAATGCAACCAGGGATGAATGGCGCTCGTAAAAATGAAATCTAGGCAGTTAAAGCAGGATGTCGACACACAATTTGGCTTTACCGCCGGTCGAAAATATTGTTCTTGGTTATCTGCCCTGGGGCGAAATACATTTACTAATTTTGCGCTCGATGCCAACGAACTGTGATGCTGATAATGGCGATACATTAACCGTATACAACGAGTATTTGTCGTATCCTTATCGAAAACATAGCAGTACATTAAATAATATAATACATGCATGTAATATATTGGATAAGGTAATGCATCTATAACACGAACCATTATTTAATCTTTTCAACCCATTCATGTGGCTCGTGACAAACCGGAAACAAAGAACAAATTTTGAACTTTAAATGCAATTCTGGATCAAGCTGGCAAGACGAATCTATTCAATCACATGTAAACACGCATACGGGGTTCAAACAATGTGTTAAACAAAAACCAATATTTCTATGGATTTCCATCACACACACCTAGACACATGTTACATGTGAATGAACAGGTTGGTTGCGCATGCCATATAAGGAAGTGGCCTAAAAATTCAAATATTTTTACCATTTCTCCACGTTTTCAAGACATGCGTATCGTGATCTTACTGTCCCAGCCACTGTATGGTGATATCACAGAAACTAAATTGCCCCCGATGACAGAAAACGTTCGCCGCATCTCCGAGTTCAAATATTTATTTCACTCTGGCTGACAAAAATAATATGGCATGACAGAAGTATGTTCGTGCATGTTAACTACTGAATCACGAGACCCGACTCTGTTAGACGTACAAAATAAGAAAATATCAACTTTGGTTATCGAAATATTGCATTTAAGGTTTCGATGTTAACGAAAATGTATACAATTCTGATGCATACTTTTCACTCTCGTGGGGTTACTCTGATACATATTGTACGTTGTGGCCAATCGTATAAAAGCACATATAGAAATGTAATTATTTTCTTTGTGAATCCATGAATAAAATCTTGTGATGGTAATCGACGAAATTTCAGCCTGCACGATTTTTTCCAATTATCCGTTTTAAGTTTTTAGTTGAAATTTATCGAACCGGCACAGCAAAAATTCCAGGTTACAAAATATGAAAAGTGCATATAAGAAATAGCGTGTGTAGAATATCTTAAATTTATATAGAAACATAAAAAATGTCAACATAAAGTTATTCCTGATTATCTAATTTACAGATAACGCTGGATGATTGGAAAAAATCGGTAGATAAAGGACAAGCAATACACGCCTGTAAATTAGATTATCAAGAGCATTTGATAGTGTTGACAATACCCAAGTACTGCAGAAGCTTAAAAGGCCGGGTTTCGCTGGAAAGTTGTTGAAATGGCTAAATGACTACATAAAAAATCGCTCTACGTAGGTACGTGTTGATGGTGCATTATCAAAATCAATCGCAGCAACTAGCGGAGTTCCCCAAGGTTCAGTTATTGGTCCGATACTTTTTCTGGTTTATGAATGAAAACCGAAATTGTTCGATGTAACATTTCGTTATTTGCGGACGACATAAAGATATGGCGTTGCATCTGTAGTCCAGAAGACTGTCTGCTATTACAAAAGGATCTTGATACGCTTCACAGTTGGTCGTTGAAGAACAAACTGCCGTTTAACTTCAAAAAATGCAGGATCATGAATGTGGGAAATCGAGTAGAGTTCACATATCACATAGGTTCGCATGTCCTTGAAAATTGCAGTGAAGAAAAAGATTTGGGTGTCTGGATATGCTCCTGTTTAAAAACATCACTTCAAACTATCACTACCTTTGAAAAAAGCAACACGTGTCCTAAATCTACGGGTATTTGGAAAATTTTCGCTCAAGATATTCCCAAGGATCATGAATACATACTTGAGACCATTCGTCGAATGCGGTGTGCAGTCATGGTCTTCGTGGCTCAAGAAGGATGTTGAACTTATGCAGCGAATCTATCACCGCTCAACAAAACTAGTTCTCAGCATCCGAAACAAACCTATAAAGAAAGGATAGCTCAACTGAATCTGTTCGACTTTTCCCTATCGAACGAAACAGAGGAGACCTTATCTTACTTTACGAAACATTCCATACCCCGAACCATCCCTTACAGGATTTATTCACGCGAAGGGATACGAGGAATTATCGGACCCATGAATATGTGCTGGTCGTACCCCATTCCCGCTGAACTGTAGAAGGTATTTTTACTCTGTCCGTGTCTGTTTTACTTGGAACAGTTTACCTTCAACCGTTGCTCACTCCACTGCTTGCATGAATTTAAAACGAAATTAGACAAATTTTTATTGCATTATTCGTTTCTAGAACATTTATATACTGTTTAATCTATTTCCTTATATTGTTTATACACGTACATTTTAATTTGTACCATCCTATGGTTGTTGTTAAGCTTTAAAAACCTTGAATTACATTGAATTACTTTGAATTCATGATAGAAAAAGAAAAATTGTGAGAAAATTAATTTTAGGCACTTCCGATTTGAAAGATGCGTAAATTTGATATCATGAATACCGATCAGTGACACATGGAAATTCAGAATTTCTGAAAACACAAACCGAAAAGTATTCGGATTTAGGAAGAATTGCTTAAGGTGGTCACAGTAACTATATATTTGGAAACAGGAGCAGGTTGAAAACTTTGTCAGTGATTTGCAATGGGTCAAGTTAGGCAAATTAGCTGAACGCGTCATGGGCTCGAATTGTAATGGTTGACACAAAATAGCATGATAAATAAGATCGAAATAACAGCCCGGCAAACATATTGAGGTCACCCTTTAAATATTAAAAATTTGCCCATAAGATATAAGTAATTACCTATTTGTATTCTCGGTAATTTGCGTGATCAACGCTCGACCAAATGGCCTTTCTGTGTCTTCTGTGAAGCAAAGCTGGACGCAGTCCTTAGGTGTTACTCATAAACACAATTAAAGGATGGACAGAAAACCGAGAGATTTAATTAACGCTTGAGTAAGTGCTTTCGATTAATAAGGCAATAGACCTAATAACAAGAAAAGTGAGTTGACTTGGATCGACTCGACCGAATTCCCGTCAAGATTCAAAATTTATGGTTTAAAGTATCATCTTCACAATAACCACAGGGTCAAAATATTGTTACTAATGTAGATGCATTTACGTATAAATAAAATGAATTGGTCCTCATGACTGAGTTAACTGGTTAATCGGAGAGGACAACATCAGAGTGAGCTCGCATATAGTCGTCAAGTTTCGATTTGGATATGGTTTAACTACTGCAGCTTATCAAATCGGTAGGCATTGAATTCTAAACAAAAGAATAAAAATACCTGTGGCTATTCCGTTTGGTGTGCGGTATTTCCAACATGCAACCATGTTCTCAGATATTTCTAGAAGTTGGAGTATGTTATTCT
>JACCGJ010012138.1:0-28752 GCA_013407085.1 Atriophallophorus winterbourni
AAATAATAATAAAATAATAAAATAATAATAATAATACTAAAATAATAATAATAATAATAATAATAATAATAATAATAATAATAATAATAATAATAATAATAATAATAATAATAATAATAATAATATTAATAATAATAATATATATTCTTGGATATCCAAGGCATGCAATACATGATCAGTTTATCAAAATTTGAACAGCAAAAGAAAATAGTACAGTGCAAATGACCGAAGTGAGCGGGATTTTTAAACATTTTTTTAGTCAAAGCATCCCTTAGCACGCTCACTTCGCTGGCTCATCTCTCCACGGACAGCAGAGTGAAGCTTGTGCTCAAAACAGACGCTTTTCAAGTGGCTGTCAGTGCCGTTCTACAACAAGTCATTGACGACGAGTGCGCACCACTCTCCTTCTTTTCACGAAAGCTGCAACCCGCTCCAACCAGGTATTCTACCTTCAGCCGAGAACTATTTGCGATGTACCTCGCAGTAAAGCACTTTCGACACATCCCGGAAGGACGTCAATTCACCATCTACACGGACCACAAGCCCTTGATCCACGCCTTTAGCGCTGCCGCCGACAGCTACTCGCCTCGGTAAACTCGCCACTTGGACTACTTCGCGCAGTTCACCACTGAGGTAAGGTACATCGAGGGACCCAGCAACGTCGAGGCAGATGCTCTATCACGTGCATCTATTTCCCAGATCGCGAAGATTGATTTAAAGGAAATCGCCGCCCTGCAAGAGGACGACCCGAAATTTTCAAAAATCACTTCCGAAGCTTCACTGCAGTTGGCTCTCTTACCAGTGCCAGGCAGTCGAATACGTATTCATTGTGATACATCGACAAGCAATCCACGTCCCTTTGTACCGAAGGATTACAGACGACGGATTTTCGAGCACCTGCACGGAATATCCCACCCAAACAAACGCGCAACCACTACACCCATCACAGACCGTTATGTTTGGTATGGCATGCGAAACGACATTCGTTGTTTGGCACAACAGTGTCTTGCCTGCCAACGTAGTAAGGTACATCGACATACCCGCTCTATCCCTGGAAAATTCCCACTTCCAGATGGACGCTTTCGGCATGTACATATTGATCTTGTTGGACCATTACCCTCATCCCGTGGGTGCACTCATCTGTTGACGTGCATCGATAGATTCACACGCTGGCCCCAAGCGTGCACACTAGTGGATACATCTGCGGAAACCGTAGCTCGCACCTTCGTCTCTGGTTGGATCGCGAATTACGGTGTCCCGTCCCAGATCACAACAGACTGCGAAGCCCAGTTCACATTCCACCTCTTCGCAGAACTGAATCGTCTACTGGGATGCGAACATTTTCGGACGACGGCTTACCATCCTGCCGCGAACGGCCTCGTTGAACGATTCCATCGTCAATTGAAGGCTGCGCTCGTCGCCACCGAATCCAGCGCATCCTGGGTTGACAAACTGCCACTGGTTCTGCTCGGCATCCGCAATACCGCAAAAGAGGACATCGGTTGCACATCAGCCGATATGGTTTACGGAGCTACTCTGCGACTCCCCGCCGAACTGCTGACCGACTCCACACCCCTGACTGCGATTAAAACTCTCCGTATGTCTCCCGGCTCCGAGCCTTCATGCGAGAAATACGTGCTCCGCCTACCCGTGTAACTTCTCGTACAAGTCACTTCGACAATTATCTTCTCTCGTGCCCGTACGTATTCACGCACGTAGACCGTGTAAAACGGCCCCTTGAAGACCATACGACAGCCCATTCAAAATCATCTCCCGCAGTGCCAAGTACTTCGTTATTGAACGCAACGGCCGCCCGAATTCAGTCAGCATCGACCGATTGAAGCCCGCGTACATGGAATCGAATACAGACCGAGGACCCCCTACGACTGTGACTATTCCTTCACAGCCATTCCCCTTTGTTTCTTTTCCCTCGTCTCCCTTTTTGTCGACTCCAGATACGCAGACGATGCTCGAGGACTTGAGCATTTTACCCCCGTCCACGCCAGCAACACAACCCATGATGGAAACCCCGCTGCATTCACGGACAGCGGTGACAACCGACGACACGGACACCCCGTGCACACGCACTGGCCGTACCGTGGCAAGACCCCGTCGGTACACACCGTAGATGGATGTCGAGCATGGCTGAACAGCCACCGCTCTAGGGGGGAGTTATGTAGGAATTATTCCCAATTGATATAATTCCTTAATAATTCCAAAAGTAAGTTTATTTTCATAAACGTTTTCCATCATGATGCCGTGTGTCGTTTTGTTTAAATCAACTGAACACACACTTGCGCTTCCGACAGCGTGAACGTTTGATAACTTGCCTGGTGCCGAAACACTAATTAATTGTTTCAGATTACTGACCCAGAATAATTCTTCCCTTTTCGGTAATTCACTGCTTGTTCCATCCACGACAAGCAATTATCCCGCTGAAGAAATAACACGGGTTTAATACATTGTTAGCAATAATCCGAGTGGACCATACAAGGATTTCGTAAGTCCGTTGTTGACATAGTGTATTCTCCTCTTGCATAAATATAATTATATATATTTATACATAATTTCAGACGCTTATAATAATTCACAACACTTATAACAATTCTCATTAACGTAACGCTCGGCTTATCCGCTACAAACCATTTTTGCTTTTAAGGTTTCGTATGCTGTTAACTCTTCATCTGAAAGTTGAAAAAATTTGTTCTGGAGCATAGGGCGTATCTTGTCAGAAAATCTGGAAAACTACTTAGAGTAATATTCGAACGTTAAAAGAACTCTCTTTCGTGCTCTCAGATCATGTGACAACGGGAGTTTGAGCAAAGCTTCCAAACGATCTGTCTGATCTGACACTACCAGCAGACAATTCATGGCCCAACAGTCCGGTTTTCAACTACTCGCACCATTGTCAAGGTAGACTTCGTGCTCCTCCATGTCTCGCCCAAATATGGTAATTTATCAACATATAAAAACGTTCCTTGAAGAGATTCATCGCAAATTAATTCATCTATAGAGCGGAGTTCAGCAACGAGCAATCAACTAGATGGCGACAAATCCTATCCCTAGTCAGTTTCTCGAGGATTTTACAAAGGATGCTAGTAAGACTTACAGGTTTGTAATTATAAACTGACAATCGACTGCCACCTCTATGTATTGGAATCACATCAGCCAGCTTCCAAATACTCGAAATATATCCATGTTGCATAGAAGCGTTAAAAAGACGACCCACAGGTTCTGCTATTATTGGCGCCAGATTCATTATAATTTTAGGGTGAATGTCCTTTAAGAGAGCAGATTTATGAGGGTAAGTTGCTGAAATAGCAAGTTTAACCTCATCATCAGTGTCTCTCCTCACCTATTGGGTGAGGGAGTTTTTCTGTTGCATTCCAGCCAAAGTCATACCAGAAGAATATTGAACCTACTATTCGAAGTGGTGGACGCACTTTTGGCTTACCACCGGAAGTATTCCGGACGCTCGAATGGCGACTCTGCCACATATCGTCCTGTGCTAACTGAACTGAACTGAATTGAAGGATGTAACACCGATTGTTTTCTTTATCAAAACATTGACCTTGACAATTATAACTTCTGTTCGTTCGTGCGTGCATCGTGAACGCTCTGTACACGTTTTGGCCACCGCTATATATCTTCCAGTTAACCTGCCTTTTCTCCAACATTCTCGGGGACATTATTGTAGTAATCTGGTCTCCTACATATTGATGAGCCCGACATACACGCATTCTTCGTGTATCTTTTCCGGTACGTCAAAATTTTTCCGTTTCACATAGGAATTTTCAGGTAATTTATTTTACCTCGTTTATTCGTGCATTTTATTTGCATCAATTGCTCCTGTTTATCATGACTGATTCTAAACGCTTTATTTTGGCTTCGACTGTCATCACAATACCCAGCTTTATTCCACAAGACCCTGAGTATTCGTTTCATTTTTTAGAAAATGAATTTAGTTCTAAAAATATAATTGATGACTCCGCCATGTTTTTACATTCAACGCAGAAACTCCCAGCGGATGTGTTATTACAGGTACGCGACGCAGTCCTGACTGCACTCATAGGTGACCGTTACTGTATCGTCAAACAAGCCGTGATTTCTCGCACGGTTCCGTCTGAACGATCTAGGCTACAGCAGCTGTTCGGCAACTTAGAAATTGCCGACAAAAAGCCATCCACCATACTAATGGAGATGCACCGCCTGCTATGGTCATCGCACATAGACGAGTCCCTACTTTCCCACGCTCCGATAAATATCATTACGAATTTTTGCTATTCCTTGAATTTGCAGTGAAATAGAATAACTACTTTCCTATATTATAGATATTTTCCTGATTAATTACGCCAGTAATGAAATCAGCTTGTATTCGAGTCATACCGAGTTCGAACACAACGCACACGCTACAACCGTGTTGTTGGAATGCTTCCAACCTCCATCGCTAGAGAAGTTGCTGATTTAGTTTATGATCAACCTGCTACAGATCCTTATGCTAAGCTCAAATCTGCAATCATCTCTCGAATTGGTTCCACCGATGACCAAAACTTGCGAAAACTCCTATCCAGCTCTTAGCTAGAAGATCGTACAACTTCACAACACTTACGCCACTTGTTATAGTTACAGGGCACACAGAAGGTTGGCGAACGAGTTATACGACACATCTGGTTCAAGAGTTCACCAGACGATTTGCGTAAAGTTCTGGTTATCATAAAAAACGACAGTAACCTAGACAAGCTTGCTCAAATTGCAAATGACGTCCACGACATCTCTCGTAAAATATCAATCTGCATGGTCAGCCAACCAATTTCCACTCCTTGCACTTCCTGCGCAGATTTGAACAAGGATATATCTGATTTGAAATCAAAGATCAGCAATTTGACTTCGCGAATACAGCACTTAAACAGAAGTCGAAGCCGCCCTCGTAGTGGAGGGAACCACATGCAGCTTCAAAACGCAAAACTAATATCAGAGAAGCCGCGAAGCCAGGCAGTAGAAGCTTCAGCTCTGTCTGGCAAGCCGCTTATTCTTCGTCACTGATGGTTCAACAAAGATGCGTTTTCTGATCGACACGGGAGCCGAACTGAGCGTCATCTCACCCACAAATTCAGAACGCAAAAACCATTCTTCATTGACTCTACAAGCGGCGAACGGTACTCGAATAAGCACATACGGTCAACGATCACTTTCCATCGACCTCGGTCTGCGACGTAACTTTCGATGGATTTTCACTGTTGCCGGCGTCAAAACCCCTATCCTGGGAGCCGATTTTCTCTCACACTCTAATCTTTCAGTCAACATGAGTACACGAAATCTCATTGACAATGTCACAAAGATTAACGTCATCGGCCATTTGTGCAACTCTCCCATAAAAACTATTCGAGTCCTGATTCCAGACACTGCTCCGAATTACGTTTCGCTCATCAGGGAATTTTCGGATATCTTCAAACCCTGTACACACGACACCCCTGTGAAGCATGACATCAAACACCATATTTCAACCCGTGGACCCCCGGTTTTCAGTAGACCACGCAGACTGGCGCCTAACAAACTTGAAGCTGCCAAACGAGAATTCAAACATATGATGGAACTCGGGATAATCCGTCCATCGAATTCACCTTGGGCCACACCTCTTCACATAGTCGAAAAGAACAAACCGGACGCCTGGCGTCCATGTGGCGATTATCGTGCTTTAAATCGTGTAACGATCCCAGATAGATATCCAATTCCGCACATACACGACTTAGCACTATCTCTTCACGGAAAATCTGTGTTCTCAAAGTTGGATTCAGTGCGGGCATATCATCAAATTCCTGTAGCTGACGAAGATATTCCCAAAACTGCCATCACCACTCCATTTGGTCTGTTCGAATTTCTCAGGATGCCATTCGGTCTACGCAATGCTGCACAGACCTTCCAGAGATTTATGGACCAAGTTTTCCTCGGTCTATCTTTCGTCTACGTGTACATTGATGATGTCCTAGTCGCAAGTACAAATCCCACTGAACATCATGAACACCTCCGTGAAGTACTTCAACGTCTATCCCACTACGGCATTGTGGTTAACCCAGATAAATGCATGTTTGGTGTGAGTTCTATCGAAATTCTCAGACACCGAATTGATAGTTCCGATAAAAAACCGTTACTTCAAAAACTATCAGCTATCCAAGATTATCCATGTCCCAGCTCCATCCGTCAAAACAGACGTTTCTTGGATTTGGTCAACTATTATAGACGCTTTATTCCGCAATGTGCTATGATTTTACAACCATTGACTGACTTGTTACGTGGAAAGAGACGTGAATTTAAAATGAATGACGAAGCCATCAAATCATTCGAACAACTCAAATCTGCACTAAACAAAGTCACTTCACTGACTCATTTATCAACGAACCCCAATGCTCGACTGTCTCTCGCACAGACGCATCACAAGAAGCAGTCGACGCGGTCCTTCAAAAACAAGAACACAATATCACCAAGCCACTCGCTTTCTTTTCTCGTCGTCTTCAACCAGCTCAAACTCGATACAGTATGTTCGGCCGTGAGTTACTGGCTATTTATTATGTGATACGACATTTCTGACATTTGCTTCAAGGCCGTGATTTCACAGTATGGACCGATCACAAGCCCTTAACGTTTGCTCTTTCCGCACCATCGGATCGATATTCGCCCCGAGAAATACGTCACTTGGATTATATTTCGCAATTCACAAGTGACATTCGATATCTTTCCGGCTCGTCAAACACAGTTGCGGATACATTCTCTCGGATTCAGTTAAGTGCTATCGACCTGCCTGGAATCGACTTTGAGCAATTAGCACGTTCGCAGCAAAATGACCCTGTAATAAATCGTTATATTACTTCACAATCGGGTAAAATCCGCCGTATCCCGATACCTAATTCCAATTCTTATCTGGTTTGTGACATGTCTACTGGTAAAGCCCGTCCAATTGTCCCATCAGATTTGAGACGTACTGTATTCGAGCATTTACATGGTTTATCACATCCCGGAATAAAAGCTACTCGAAAGCTGATTAGCTCTCGTTATCTTTGGTCTAATATGCATAAAGACATTCAGCTTTGGACCAAGAGTTGCCTCCGATGTCAACAAAGCAAAGTTCAACGTCAGACCATCAGTTCCCCTGGTGTATTTCCACCTGTTATGGAGCGGTTTCAGCACGTTCACTTGGATCTCGTTGGCCCATTAGCGGTCTCTAACGGTTGCTCCAATTTATTGACCTGCGTCGACCGTCTTACCCGTTGGCCATTAGCTGTAGCCATACCGGATATCAGTGCAGAAACGGTTGCGAAAGCTTTCGTTCAACATTGGATCAGCAACTTTGGTCTACCAAACACTATTGCCACTGACAGAGGCTCTCAATTCCAGTCAACGCTTTTTCGGGAATTGATTAGAACACTCGGTACAAAGCACATACAGACTACAGCCTACCATCCTTCTTCAAATGGCTTAGTCGAAAGATTTCACCGGCAACTAAAAGCCGCAATCATGAGTCACGGGAATTCAGAACGTTGGTCCGTGTCATTGCTTTTGTTGCTTCTAGGTATCCGTACAACCTTGAAAGAAGACCTGGGTTGCTCAGCTGCTAAGATGGTGTACGGGAGTACACTTAACCTACCTGGCGAATTTTTGACATCTTCCGATTCACCAAATGATCTTACAGCTTCACAATATGCCAGTCGCCTTCGCAGCTTCATGAAATCATTACGAGCTATCCCAACTCGCCAACAAGCCCAACTGTTCTATATCCCGGCAGACTTGTCTACCTGCGACTTTGTGTTTGTGCGCGCCGATCATGTACGTCGACCACTTCAACCACCATATACTGGTCCGTACAAGGTGCTCAGCAGGCATCCCAAGTATTTCGTAATTGACCGGAATGGATCAAGAGAAACTGTCAGTATCGATCGTCTGAAAGTCGCTTACGTAGAACCAACATCAAGAGGGAAAGCAAATACCCGAAACATTACTCCACAGACGTCTACTACTGACCAACACGTCCCTTCGTCTGATTCACCAGAAACCAACCTTACCCCCGATAAACTCCCATTCGTTCGTGTCTCAAACCACACGACAGACAAACACATTCAGACAGCAAGGTACATTTTTCCCAAAAGTTTGACGATTTTATAACCTAATGTTTTTTTCGAGCGTCTTTTTCTTGTTTGACGCTCTAAGAGGGGAATCTGTGGTGACGGTTCAAATATTTAATCAATAGTAATCAATAATTTTGTAATTCAAATTTTCTTGTTGTTAACCTCACATTAATTACAATACACTCTTTTTCTACGCACGGTTTTCGTTCTTCTGTGGTTGTCTGGGAGTCAAATTTGTATGTGGATATAACAGGAATACACGCAGCCTCAGAATCCATTCCTCAATATCCACTACTAAGATACCGTATAGAAAAGAGGTGAAAATATTTTAGGAGTGATAACCGCCATTTTTAGAATCTCACGCAGAATATTGTGATCGCTTGACCGACTCTTCAGTCATTTACATTCCTCTCACAATGAATTAAACTGAAGGTCATAATGGTCAATTATCACGTGTTGACCTTGAAATTGGTGCTTTTAGGATTTGCTCGTGATGTCTCACACTGCGGGTTCATTCATATTTTGACTCATGGCATGCATGTGAGTCCATTCGATGAAGTCCTCAAAAATTTTATCAGACGAACAGTACTGGTTCGGCCAAGATATATGTGCTAGGTTAAAATCGCCAACTATAAGAACCTGGGACCCAAGTGTGCGCAGCAAACAGATTTTGTGTGCCTTCCAATCACCAACACGCTTTAGTGGCACAAAACCACAGTATCAAGTAAATTTGACAGTCAAATTTTCTGGTGACCGCTTTACTTCTTGTCTGTGCCTTGTTCCTACCTTTACGAGGCTTCGACGGTTTAAAAGACCGGGTCTGTGAAATGGCATCTGACTTCACCGCTTGATCCCGTGCGTTAACTTTTTTATTACTTTTGCGTGGCCTTGTAGGCCTAGGAGATTTACTCACGTAATTTCATCAGATTTTTACCGTTTGTACCGCGGGCTAGCAGTGCTAGTTTGACGCACTACTTTAGCAAAAGATATATCCATACTAACCTTAAAAGTTTTACTGTATTGCTGAGGACGAGCGTTCAATGGTTCAATGGTTTATTGTGGTGTAAAAGCATAGTTTAAAAATAACCACAGGTTGGTATGTACAATGTGGTGGAAATAAAATAGTGAGTGTCATCTGTTCGGGGACGGGGAGGCCTTATAGCGGGCCACACTCGCTTTGGAATTGCGCCTTCCTTATATTGCGAGGCGGTAGCAGGAAAATACGGAGGCATCGGGGTGGCATTAGACCTGGAAACAAGTAAAACTGACAGGTGGTTAGGAAGGGAATGAACGGAGTAGTAAGGCAAGGAGGACAACGTAACTGAAAAAAATGAAGCTAGTACGCGATGCGGTGTAGTGGATCAGTGCTTATCCGAGAACAACAGCAATCGGACAGACAAGGCCTCAAGGTATGTTGTTGTGGAGATCATTTAAACGAGCGTCCAGACTCCGTTTAAAAACCTCTACGGATGTTGTGGATACGACTTCCTGGGGTAGATTATTCCAGTGAGTACATATCCGGAGGGAAAAGAAATGCCTGCGACAGTTGAGGCGTGAGTGTTGATATGAAAGTTTGAGTGAATGGCCACGAAGATGTGAAGTTTCACGGTTAAGGACGAGAATGTGTTCACAAGGGTGATCAGTGGATGAGAGGATTTGGTAGGTGAGAATGAAATCACCACGGAGCCTTCTGTATTTCACTGAAAAGAGATTGAGGGAGCGAAGACGTTCAGGATGAGGATACGAGGCCAGACCTCTGACAAGTTTTGTGGCGCGTCGCTGGGGAGCCTCAAGAAGTCTTTGGTCCTTCAGTAACCACGGGTACCAAACTTGAACGGCGTATTCGAGATGTGGACGGATGAATGCTTTGAGCAAAAGCGACAAACATTGAGATTCAAATCTGCGAAAAACACGTTTGAGAAGACCAAGCATGGCGTTTGCTTTATTGGCTGCTCTCAGGCACGTCGTCGATACTGACATGTTGGACTGCACGATAATGCCTAAGTCCCTTTCTGAGGAAGTCGTCTCAATTGGGTGTAATCCCAGGTAATAGCTTGGGCTAGAGTTTGTACGCGTTGAAAGGACGCGGCATTTCTCTGTATTGAACGGTAAGCAATTTTCGAGTGACCACACATTAAGCGAATTGAGGTCGTCCTGTAGTTGATCGATGTCGTGTTGAAATGTGATGACTCTCCAGAGTTTCATGTCGTCGGCATACATGAGCGTGTGAGAATCAATGGCTTGAACGACATCATCAATGAAGGATAGGAATAGGGTTGGCCCGAGTACAGAGCCTTGAGGGACACCGCTGGAAATGCTGAAACTTGAAGAGAGACATCCATCGACGCAGACGCATGCGCGGCGATCTGATAAATAACTCTCAAGCCACTGAAGCAACTGACCTGCAATCCCTAGAGAACATAATTTGCGGAGCAAGATTCGATGGTTGACTCTGTCGAAAGCTTTCGAAAAATCTAAGTATACTAGGTGAATCTCACGTCCTCTGTCGACTTCGGATGTCCAGTGGTCACGTGCGAGCATCAGGTTTGTCACACATGATCTCCGGGGACGGAAACCGTGTTGCGAATCAGACAGAAGATGTCGTCCTTCAATGAACTGGATCAGAGTGTCACTGATAATAGATTCTATAAGTTTCGATATAACAGAGAGTAATGTTATCGGTCGGTAATTAGACATGAAAGATCGAGAGCCGCTTTTATAGATGGGAGAAATAGATCCACACTTCCAGTCAAGTGGGACACCGCCGTTAGCAAAAAGGTGCGTGAAAAGATTAGCCAGGGGATAACAGATAGAGGAGGCACATTCGCGTAGGGTTCGGGGATGGAAACCGTCTGGTCCAGGGAAACTGGTGGGCCGTACGTTTTTTAGTTTACGATATATAACTGTGGGTGTAAATTCGATGTCAGATAAAGTGGAATGGGATGGGGATGAATTTACAGGAATCGTGATGTTGCCCGAAGAAGATTAAAAAATTGAGGCAAAATGAGCTTTCGGAGCGTTGTTCGTCTTATCGGAAAATGCTTTTATGCTGCCCACTGGCACTCACTAAATATCAATTGGAGCCAACGACGAGTAAAATAAACCTTGTAGTGCTCGGGATATATCCCTGAACACTTCGGATGTGCCCATCTCTTGCAAGTATTAGACTCGATACCATTCAATACTTTTCTGCATCAAGAATTTTTTAGGCACTTGTTGGCAAACATTATATAGAAAATATTTTATTAGTGAGTAAAACAATTACTTTCACGGCCGAAATAGAGAGCACGTCAAATTTTTCCACAGCGTTTTCCGTTCCAACTAATATGGAGCACGTTTCTCTTCGACCACTTTGCTGAACTGCTGAAACTTATTCAAACCCAATGTGCTAAATATCATGTGGTTATTCTATAAAGCTATTAGCTTTTTTGCCACATTACGCTATTGACTAGAGTTATACACACTACCACAGCACCGTAACCAGAAAATTGAAATTCGGGAACGCGTTGGTTGCCTTTAATTGAAACAAAATGTTTTGGAGCTGAAATTTAAAGCTTTTGGAACTAATAACGGAGTGAAAATATCGTCAGTGCAATTTATACTTGACGATTGGTGGCTGAATTGTGTATCGAGCGGCCAGATTTTTTTAGATCGTATGCCATTAGAAAGTGCCCACCACTTTTCAAACTATTTGTAACAATGCTTCTTGTAATAGAGTACTATAGAAGGCTGTGTGTGGCAGAAAGCATAAAACTCGAATTTAGAGGGTAAGCTTGGGGTGACCCCACCTAAGTCTTTGAAATAAAACGCAAACCAAACACAGTGACTGTATAATGAGTTTTTATTCCCTGCATCCACGGACCTTCCTGGTGGAAGTATGTATGCGTGATAGCACAAACCGGATGCAGGCAAATTGCTGCACAGTCGTAGACTTCACATGGATTATGATGCTCTCAGGTATCGTAGACTTCACATGGATTATGATGCTCTCAGGTATCGACATGTTAAGCCTAACGCAGCCTCAGCATGTGCGGCACTAACTTTATCAAGTCATGTTTTCGCATTTCTTTTTATATTTGCCACACCAATTACGGGTTAATATTCGAACTTTATCATCCATATGAATAGTTGCCAACCATTCATTTACCATAACACAAACATTACATTCTCACAGCTGCGTAATGTAATCATTTTCATTTCTGATGGATACTGCAATCGAATTTCTTCTCTACAAATTGCTCCTTCTTTTATTCGTTCTTTTGCATCCTTTATTGACCCAAAGCTCAACAATTTCTCGTTGTTTTGGTGAAGCCGGTAAGTGCTCTTCCGCTGTTGTTCCGTCTAATCAACCTCATTGTAGACGCACTGAAATGGAATCGTACGTTAAACTTTGACAACCGCTCGTTGGTTTTAAAAATAGCGGTCACGAATGAGCCAACGCATTGGGTTGTCAACTACTTATTCGCACTGTTGGCCCAAGAGCGTTTGGGTTATAGAAATATTGAATTCGTGGATTATCCACCTACGGAAGACATCCTCAGTGCTGTGGATCAGTTAAAATGTGGCGACGAAAAGTGAGTTTTGGTTATGGGAAAGTCATATGATACGGGAGTCATTTTGTTCGACTCTCTTCGTTTTTTACACGTCTCTTTGTACTTTTGCTCAACGTTTCACCAAATGACTATCAATATTTTACTAAAAATTCCGAGTTTTTAACAATAAACGTAATCAGGTGTACCGACAACTAGATCCTTCACTCGAATTAGTTGTTTCGAAATTTGTTTCATTTGCAATCATGCAATGCGTCTTTGCTGTGCGGTTAACACCGTACTGAATTGATTAGCTTCCTCTTGTTAAGTGCATACAGGAACACACTGGTGTTTCACTAATATTGTTTATGTCTGTCTCTGCCTGCCCAACCTGATAGTGCCTTAGCCCACGTGCAGTCTATGACTGTCAGTATCATGCTTGGGCCTTCAATCATATATACATACAGGCGTATGCATGAAGTGTCGCACTGACATGTGCTGCATGTGTGCTAAAATAGTGTCAGGTTGCCCAGCCCTAGACAGATATACGAAACTAAACTTATAATGATAGTGAAACTTCACGGCGTTTCTGAATGCAGTTCAGTACCAGTGGCTAATCAACTTAGCACAGCGTTAGCTGCATAGCACAGAAGTACTGCATGATTGCACCTCCGAACGAAGTAACTTAGGCGAATAGATTACTGATGACACTTACAGATTTCTGGATCGGTAAGCATTCGCCCTTATTCTTAAGCAACATGATGATGTTGCCGTCAAGCATTCTTATAATTTCTTACTCCTGTCTAGGCTTGTGCAACCTGACAGTATTTTAGCCCACGTGCAGTCCTTGACTATGCGACACTTTGCCTGGATCAGACTTGTGATTTCATACATCATACATACATACTCCCTCACAATCTTGTCTCGAATCAAATTATAAAACATAACTCTTCTAGCGACGAGCTCTACTTGACTATTTTTTTGTTTCTTTTTCCATTTCTTGAACTGTATCACAAACGTTTTTTTGTTTAGCTGCGATGTTCTACCGAAAGCACACTTGAACTTGCTCTGGTGGACCCCCGCGAGAGTCGATGTTCGGTGGCATCTCCCGACGAACCTCGTCAGCGACCTCGGTTTGTTGGGCCCGGTGCGTGAGTGGCGGCTGACTACCCAGTCCTCGGTGAGTTTTGTCATATGAGATGAACCGTTTTTCTTGTTTTGAAGCCATTGTTGTCGCTACTTAACGGATGTCCCACGTCAGAGACCCACATACACTGTTTCATATTCCCAATCTTAGGGAGAGTGAAACCATTCCAGAAAAATGAAAAAACCCTCCATTTTTGTGCACATCGTTTCAGCTTAATTCGTTTATGTAAAATGTAAGAGCCATCATCGTTTAATTTATTCGGAATACGCTACAAGTGATCCCCCAACACTTCTTGGCGTTTGTTCAAGTGCACATATTTTGGCGTCTGCACATCAAAATACAACTTAGAAGGCAGCATTAGTTGAAAAAAGAGAACCCATATACGCCTCCGGGTTTCTTTTCGAAACCACGCAATCTGTTTACCAGTTATACAATAGAGTTTGTTATCCGGATTTTTTCGAAGATGGATGTCTCTACTGTATGTATGTATGTATGTATGTATGTATGTATGTATGTATGTATGTATGTATGTATGTATGTATGTATGTATGTATGTCTGACAGCACAAGCTGATCCAGGCAAAGTGCCGCAGAGTCATAGACTGCACGTGGGCTAAAATACTGTCAGGTTGCCCAAGTCTAGACAGATATGACAAAGAAAATAGAAATGGGAGTGAAGCTACGTGTTTCAGCATGCAGCTTACTAACAGTGGCCAATCAATTTAGCACGGTGTTAGTCACACTGCACAAAAGTACTGCACGATTCCACATCAGTGCCAATGTCTCTACTAGTTGACAAGTTCCATCTACCCGTAAATCATTTGTTTAAGGAGGCCAGTTACCCACCTCTTCATTAGATTAGACGGATGTGTAATCTCATAGGTCTGCTTGAATTGTCCCCGTTTGATAAGCCCCTTCATCAACCATTTTGTAGCACTGGATTGAAGTGTCTGAAAGCGCAAAATATTTCATTTCCTCGTATTTCTCGGTGCCATAATTTACATCAATTCCAACTGCCTCGAAGTCTCCGTTGCCTGCTCGATGTCCTTCGTTTCAACATCAAAGTTTTCCAAACTGCAAAATTCTGATCATTGAACAATCTACCGTTTTGCCTAGGTAGCTAGTTTGAAAGTATTTTCTTTTTTTCCATCACCAACCGTAATGAAACTTAAATTTTTCGGTACTTACTGCGATTCATAATTTTGGCTATGCTGCCGTTGATAACCAGATTTTTTCTTGAATCTTTTCTTTCAAATTCTCAGCTAAAGCCATATAGATCAGTTTCATATTTATCCGCGAGCTTTTTCGCTTTGATATTCTAGTTTTCTAAGCGTAGCAACATGTTCAGTGACGGCCTATCTTCCTGCGAATCCGCTGATTATGAGAAAGTTCTCAACGCAATCCGTAAAGGTATGTCCTCAATGTTCCTCCGGTTACCATGTTCCACCCAGAAGCCATCACCGATGTGAATCGTACCGATTTTCAAGGACATCCAATGACAGTTCTGGAATTCCAGCTGAACGAGACAACATTGGAGTCGTACTCGTATGCCTGGTCTAACCCACCACTCTGTGGACACACCTCATCCACTGGGGGAGACCAGCTCTGTCGCACCGAGGCTTACCAAGCGGTCAAACTTGCCTGGGCAAAGTTAAACACTACAAGTCCGTTACTATTCCAATTGGCTTCACGAATGTATTTAACAACACAAGAATTAAGTGAGCTGCTAGAACAGGTAATCTGATTTTGTTGTACCATGTCTCACCTAGGTTCGTCAAAGTGTTGACTCGTTGAAGACATCGCGAACTTCTGACTCGATACTTCACACCATCTATCGAGAGAACGCGTGCAGATGGCTGCGGAGAAATCCTGTAAAATGGAAGAAATGGACAGATGGATGGAACCACAAATTGAATTTAACGATTGCCGGCTTGTTCAATTTACATGACAAGTGGTTTTTGTCAAGCTTCGAAGAAGGTGAGTGATTAGTATCGATATTTTTGCTACTCACTACATTTCAGTAGACAAAATGCTAAATGTTACTACTGTTTCTATTGTTATTCCTGCTGTTGTTAATTAATAATAATAACTAAGGCATATATTGCGGATGAGAAATCATCGATTTTATGAAACAATAAAATCCTATGGGCACGGAAGGAAAAAATATGACTGTGCAGCATTTTGCTTTGATCAGACTTTAGATTGCATACATAGCTACGAAGGTCAACTAGGGGCTTCACTATTTCTCACATCACCTCATTTGTTTGTGTGCCTGTGTATCATCCTTCTCGGATTCAATGCCCACTGAACTTGATCTCACTGTCTCCATTTGATGATGGTAAACAGCAACAAATCGGTAGTGGTGGGTTATTGTGGAGGAGGTGAGCACCACAATATATTACTCGTACTGCACATTTGTTATCTACAGCCTTCTTTCGAATCTGAACGTGTGAATTGATTGGCCACCGGTAGAGAGCTGCATGCTGAAACTAGCTGAAGTCTCACTACCATTTCACAGGTATTACATCTTATATATGTCCCACAGCATGGGCAACCCGACAGTATCACAACCGACGTAGGTCTATGACTGTGCGGCTAAGTTGCCTGGATCAGGCTTTGTGCTTTTCATACAAAATACATACATTCTAACGTTGTGTATTTTATTTTGCAAAGATTTCCTTTGGTCATGTTAAAAGTGCTCAGTCGCCATTCACTTTGTCAAACAAAACAACCGAGACTACTTCGCAGTAGAGAGTACGCAGTTAAATTAGATCTGCTCGACCTGCCCTGTGAAACTGGCGTCGTTTTGAGCGAGTATTTCAACGTCTTGGCCGATGCACGTAGAAATCACTTGGTCGGATCACTCGGTACGTTCGTGGATTGGCTTGGCTATTTTCCCATTCATCAGCTGTTTCAATCACTCAATGCCCATTGGCTGTTCACCAGCTGTAATTTTTGACCAATCAGCGTTCGTCAAAGGGACGCACACGTGACAGCCGATGCAGTCATTACGTCGGTAATTGAGTATCGAATGTCTAATTGCCATTCGGGAATAGCGGGACGGTAATAGCTACCTGGCAGCATCTTGGTCAACATGCAGTCTATGACTGCGCTCCAGTTTGCCTGGATCAGACTTGTGATTTCATGCACACAAGTATTGACGGCACTCCGAGCAGCCAAATGCAGCTTTGGCAATACGTATTACTGAATACTAGCGAGAAACGCTAGGAGTACACGTTTCGAAAAGCTAGTAAGCTCATGTCCAAGCTTGAGCAACCTGGCATTATGTCAGCCCACGGCCAGTGTATTGGTTTATGGTGCCGCTTGGATCAGATTTGTGATTTCATACATACATATTGTTCGCAGGGTTTTTCTGAGAATTTCGCTTCTCCTTTCTGAGTATTAGGATGACATATAAGCCCAGAATCAGGCAAATTGCCACACAGTCTCACACTGCGATACTGACTGAGGTTGTCGAGCCTTGAGACATATAAGAATGGAGCAGCCGTCGTGAAACTCACATATCTTCACTAACGTTAGCTTGCCACCTCGATCAAAGACAGACTCAGCGCTAAAGAAACTTAACATCGACCACAAGGTGGTCTGGTGAATACCCGCCTGTCAACTATGACGGACGTTGTAGATACCCTGTGACCGTTAAAGCCGTTGGCAGTTGGGAATACAACTAGATGGTAATTTGCTATGATTCTTGGCGTGATTCAATACAAACACGAAGCTGACTAATCCCTGATCTTAGGCTAACCTTTTTTCTCCCCTCACCATGTCTCTGTTCGACGCAAAGCCGCGTTGTGCACCGATTCAATCGAGGCGATGGTGGAGTTGGGCAGCCTTCGTAAACATGTCCTCATCAGTCCAACGGTCACCACGGCGCGATTCCTGGAGCAACGTTATTTCCCCTACTTCTTCCGAACAGTGCCTGCTATGACTGAGGCGAAGTGAGTTTCAGGCTACGTTATTTTGCGTTTTATTTCATTTCGCACTACTTTGTTCATCCTCTCTTTAAGTTTGAATGAACCATATACTCGTCCACGAATATATTCAGTACGCACTTAGAGTGTGACGCAGGTACGATACATTTAAAATGAACGGAAAAGAAAATCATGAGCTTTCAAAATGAACCGAACATTACCCTCTGGCACAACACAACACAGCGGATAATACCGACTCGTAATATTTCGGGTTTCAGATTTAGTGCACTTGAATGATTCGAGCGTCAACATTTTTGGTAGTATGAGAAGATGGGCAACGTCATCCGCAATACAGTTATACATACACATACATACATACATGCATACGTACGTAGTTATGTAGGTAGGAGAGCACAAGCCTGATCCAGGCAAAGTGCCGCACAGTTAGAGACTGCACGTGGGCTAAAATACTGTCAGGTTGCCCAGGTCTAGACAGATATAAGGGTGAAAATAGAAATGGTAGTGAGACTCCAGCGTGTTTCAGCATACAGCTTACTACGGTTGGCCAATCAATTTAGCACGGTGTTATCCGCATACGTACGTACATACATATATACATGCATTCAAAATTTATCACGTCCAACTGTAAAATAGGAGCAGAAAATCGTCGAAAAACTGCCTACCGCATTATACAGGCTGAAATGATATATCCCGTAGTACCATGTGCTGACCAAATTAGAGATAATTACCGGATTCGCCAGTCCATTTTAGACAAGGAAAAGGCTACGAATGTGCAATCGTGCAGCATTTCTGTGCTGTACGGCTAACATCGTGCTAAATTGATCGGCCAACGGTAGTGAGCTGCATGCTGAAACACGCTGGAGTCTCACTACCATTTCTATTTCCTCCCTCATATCTGTCTAGACCTGGGCAAGCTGACAGTATCTTAGCCCACGTGCAGTCTCTGACTGTGCGGCACTTCGCCTGGATCAGGTTTGTGCTTTCATACTCATTCTCATACATATCGAGGAATTCGGTTCAAATACTGTGACTAAATGCATCTCAGCCCTCAATTGTGCTAAATATGTCCTCGCTGACTAACTAACAAAACATCACATCTGGCGTCTCTTCTATTGCATTAATTTGTTGTCTGTTTTACTGCAGTTTTGTGATGCTTCGTCTGTTTCGCATCTGGAATTGGCGCCGCGTGGCGGTGTTTCGCAAGCGAGATCACTACTACAACCCTGAATTCTTCGAGGCAAACGGTATCGAGGTGATTGCCGACATTCAAGAAGATGAAAATCGCCTCTCGTACGACAAAATTTCCCACGTGAGTAAATTATGCTGCGGGCGCGATAATCTTGCTATGCGGGATTTCTAACCTCAGCTTCCTCGGCTCCTTTTCAGACTTTGTATAATCTGAAAGAACGCAACAGTCGCATCTTTATTGTCGAATACGATGCAGTCGGCACTTATCTCACCCTGTGCGCTGCGTATCATTTGGGAATGCATGCCTATGCGGGTCACGTTTGGTTCCTGAATCCGTGGTTGTCTAGCAATTGGTGGGCACAGCCGTCATTAACCGTCCTCGGTTATTGCACCTTCGAGGAAATGGCCAACATCACCTCGTGGACTTTCACGGTGGGCCATCAATGGCTTCTTCCTCCAATGCTGCACAGCCCATTCATGTCTTGGAACTTGTCCCCAAATCGTGGTGGTGGTGGTGGTGGTGGTGGTGGGGAATCCTCGCACCAAACGAGAACAAAACGACAAGCACCCGATCAAAAGGACGACGAATCACCCAGTCGTCAAACCAATGGTTACGATCCAACCGATTTCTATTTCATCTACACCGTGGATGCCGTCATGACCTTGGCCAGCGCATTCGTCAACTTGTTGCAACAAAATCCCTCCGCGGTGTCTGCCATGGATCGACCTCGAATGGCGGATACATTTCGGAACTGGGTTTCCCAAACCGAGTTCGGTTACGTGAGCCGATCTGTTGCGAACGACACGACGTTATCGAAATCGGACTTATTATTCGGCTTTGGTTTTCAAGGCTCCGGCATGTTCTACGGCGTCCCGCACCGGAATCAGACCAACGTCACCTCCTTGCTGCGTTTCAACGCATTGAATGAACGCGTCGCGGATCATTGGCTGCTGAAGCAACATCTCAACAACACCACGGTCCCGATCTATGTGTGGGTCGTGAAACCAGGCCACAATGACAACGACTCTTCTTCACCCGACATGACGGAACACGTTGTGCTCAAGCAGCCGCATGATTCGAGTGGGCAAATCGAAGCGTTGCTGCTCAGCTTCAAGCGCTTCGAACGCCAGATGAGCATGCGAATGATGGACAACGTGACTTGGTGCAATCCCGCTGGACTGCCCGATGATGGCTCGATCGAGCCAAAGCGAACGTGTGCGTTTGTGTTTTTAAGCGAGACGCTGCAATTAGGATGTACCGGGGCGAAATTTTTCCTCGCCATTCTGTTGGCTCTACTGGCGTTGGTTCCTGTGGTTGTGGCGATTTTCTCGCTCCGACGCAAGGCATTGGAAGCGGAGAAACTCACGAGGAAACCGTTTGAGGAATTATGTGAAGAGCTGGCTGATCTAGACGTAAGTTTATCTGTGTTCCTTTCCTACTTGGTTTTCTGTTTGAACAGTCATGTTGATCAACATTACCTCGAAACAGACACCGAGTGCTGGAATGACATGCGCACATGCGACGATCTCCTCCTGGAGGATGAGTCGGCTTCAATGAAGGGTCTTGAGAATTTGGGTACAAAGCGGCGTCACCAGCACTACTCGGTGTGTGTTTGAGTCAGTTTCGCTAGCGTTTGTACAACCAAGTGCGACCTGCAAGGCAGCAGGGTAGAGCTAGAAAGATGTGGTGTGCACTAACTAACCGTCTACCAGACTGTTCCAGCTTTTTCCTACGTGTTTTCTCCCGAAGCCTTTCCCGCAATGGTTTATCTCGCAAGGCAGCGAATGTTTAAAATCAGGGTTTTCCTTCCCTTAGATGAAAAGCTCTCCCAGGCTAACGAGGTCCATCTGGCCGAAGCAATCTGGTTTTCAGGCGCCAGCCACGCCCTCGTCCCTTCTCCTGTAGGTAGAAGCAGTTCCGCCTTGCTCGGGGATCCACTTGGGCAGGCCAGAAGCTGGAGTTAGTTGTCAGGGGCTATTTGAGACGCGCGCCACTGGTATGAGGTGTCCAATTCCACGAATCAAACAGGCATTCAATCCAGTGCTGTGAACGAGTACAGCGATTTCAAACATGGTAGCTTCCTCGCGGCTTTCACAGTCATGCAGCGCAGAAGACTTTCTTCGCCAATCCACTTGACAATATACATGAGTCATGAAACACTCTAGGATGATGTCTACAACAAAAAGCCACTATACACTGCTCTGAGCGCCAAGTTGGATTACGTCATTTGAATCAAGCTTTCCATATTACAATACTTCACGTTAGTTGATCCAATCTATACGTGTATGGAGTATGTGATCACAAACTTAAACCACTGTCAAAGATGTCCTCATGACGGACTGGTTAAACTAGTGAACGGCCTTTGGTTTAATTTCTCTCTTTGTTTCATACGCTGCATTCACTGTTATTGCTACTTATATCTATCTGGGTCGGGGCAAACTGACAGTATCTCAGCCCGTGTGTAGTCTATCAGAGTGTGCGACACTTTGCCGCAAGTAGCTTTTGTACTCTATTCTGTGTCAGCTGTTTTTGCATCTCGTACATCTTTGAGAAATTTTCATTCAAAAGCTTGTGATTAACACTCACACCTTCACAATATGAATGACTGTCCAATGCTCTTATATTACCATGACATCGGTATCATTAAGTGATAGTTGGAGAATATGCTGTTTATATTTGTGACTACTCATCCGTGCCAAGTCCACAGAACTATTCACAAAGTTGATCACGACGGCCCATAATGGAAGCACTGGACTCGAGTTTCGCTCTTATTAGAGCTCATCAGCAGTGCATATCCACCGCTTCGGGGTTGGGATTCGAACCCCCGACCATCACCATTGTAGTCCCACGCCCTAATGATCTGGGCTACGGTCCACCGTTTGACCGATCGCAATTAAGCGTTTGTGAACTGTTCTTCAGACGGGCACATTTGAGTAGCTTTGTTTGCCCGACCAGTTCAGAAGGAGCCAGCAACATCTGTTATGGTCGCCCAACCGAACAGATCTCCGTGTCAGGTCTTCCCATCGGATATAGTGTAAGCTAACACCGATTAGATCTGATGGACATTGTTGTTTAAGCGATAGTTGTAGAATATGTTGTTTATATTTGTGACTACTCATCCGTGCCAAGTCCATAGAACTATTCATTACCCATCTACGTTGTGTTCAATACCTCACGGCCTCTCATTTCGGCCACTCTTACTATCGATATCGTTCTTTCAGTTGATGTTTTTTTCATGCTGTGTTATCATCTTTGTGAACATTTTGTTGTGCTACCAAAGTGAGTTATTGTTTTCTGCTGTTGTGTGCTGCGTAACCTGCTGCAACTAACTTGTACCCAATATTTTTGGAAAGCTACTGATACTGATACACTTGCTAACTGAACCATAAGGGAAACACAATGGATTCTCACTGCCATGTTCGATTATGTGGTCTGGTCAACCTGAGAGTAGCTTAACCCAGATGCAGTCTCTGACTAGATCCACGCTTGTTATTTCATTCTGATAGCGGAATCTCGAATGCTTGCTCCAATCCTTTCCTGAGGGTATTTACACTTGAAAGGTCATTGCAAGCTATATGCGTCATCAAACTGGTTTGTATGTATGAAAGCACAAGCCTGGATACAGGCAAAGTGCCTCCCAGTAAGCGACTGCACGTGGGCTGAGATACTGTCAGGTTGCCCAGGTTTAATGGCAATGCTAGTCCAGCGTGTTTTGGCACCATTACTTGTGTGCGACTATCTCTTCCTGGAGGATGAGTCGGCTTCAAAGAAGATTCATGGGAATTTGGGTACAAAGCGGCGTCCCCAGCACCACTCGGCGTTTGTTCGAGTCAGCTTCTGTAGCCTTTGCACAACCAAGTGCAACCTGCAAGACAGCAGGAAGTTGCCAGAAAGAGGTGGTGTGCACCAACTAACCGTCTACCAGACTCTGTTCCAGGTTCTTTTTCAGGGTTTTCTCCCGAAGCCTTTCCCGCGATAGGGTATCCCGCAAGGCATATCATTTTAGAACGATGTTAAATTGATTTACCAAAAGAATGACTCATGAACACTGCATTGCTGAATGAATCCATCAAGATCTATCTCTTGCGAAGATATTGTCATCTTGAAAAGCATGCCGAACTACTCGGATATGACGCTCACATCAAACCTGTTTCAAACATAATCTCGTGCATTATAATGCAGAATTGGGAAAGCCCCAGGCTAACGCTAGTTCACAATTTTGCACCACCTGCTTTCGCACTGTCCCGCTTTTCAAATCACTTGGTCATTCATGGTCAAAATGATATATTCAGCATGTTAACTTGTAACTCTATTTTGCGTACGTTCCATTCCAAGCTGGTTCTGCTAGACAGATTGTATGACGCACATTTTGTGTGTGCTTTTCTTTGCTCGCACCGTCCGTTAAACTTTATTGGTTTTCACCCCCAAATCCCGTGTTTTACCTCAAAGTCATACTCGGCTAATTGATTGATTGATTTACAGATGCCTGTTGAGGCGATTGTGCTGAACCGGCGCATTGGTCAAGGCGCCTTCGGTTTGGTGTTTGGCGGCGAGGCGAAGAACCACAACGGGTGTTGGGAGGCGGTCGCCGTGAAGGTGATCAACGAGAAGGCCACGTACGAGGGAAAAATCGATTTTCTCTCCGAAGCCAAACTGATGCGATCGCTGCAACATCGTAACGTGGTCCGGTTGATAGGAATTTCCTTGGGTCAGAAGGAGAATCTCTATTTGGTGATGGAACTCATGCTCCTGGGAGACTTGAAGACGTATTTGCTCTCTCGGCGTATTTTAGCTCAACGGTAGGTTGCGTTACCACTGGGGACACTAATTTCCATCACTGGTGACGGGACAATTACGACTGCATCGTCTTGATTGCCACTCAATTTTCACAGCCTGAGTGGTTGCAGGTATAAGCTCTCAATTCTTATAATGCTTCGACATCGCATACGTCATACGGCTTCTGCTAGCTTAGTCTAACTCTTTCATACATTTCAACGGAAGGTCACAATAGCCTTGGAAATGTACCTAAACCTCATTTTCTAACGAAGATATGTTATTTATACGTTTGAACAGATCTCCAATGCGGGCTGTGAAAGGAATAAGCTGTTGGCAGAGGTTAACCTGATAGCTAGTATGCCTGGGTTGAAAACCAGAACATCATCCATGGAGCCATGAAGCTTTCCCAAATATGGAGAGGAAATACACTTGGGATCGCTTTTCGGACATTCAATGTTCATTTCTTGTACACCTTGTGTGTGTGTGTGTGCATCTCCTATTTCCACTCGCGCAGATCCCCGGACCACGAAGACGTACGCCCATCCACTCTGACCCAAATGAGTATCGACATTGCCCAGGGTCTGGCGTATTTGCACGGCAAACATCTCATACACCGGGACATTGCTTGTCGCAATTGCTTGGTTGGCGCAGACCACGTGGTTAAAATCGGGGATTTCGGGCTCACCCGGGAAGCGATCAAGAACAAGCCCGAGTATTATTACCGATTTACGCGAAATTGTAAGTTTTGCGCAGTTTGCTGCGCTCTAATTTCCCAAATTTGAATATTTTTTAATTTGCTGATGCACAACTTGTAAACGAGCATCAATCTGCCCCATGACATTCCGGATGATCTAGAATATTCTATCGGTCAACACCCAGTACCGCTATGTTCTCCGTTATGCAGACTCAATCACCCGTAACCAACTTTTGGCACCTTTTGGTTGGAATTCTTTACCCGTAGGTTTCAATCTCATCCCCGTCGCACTGAGACTGGACCTTAACGTGGTGCGATGGTTTGTGCACCTCTATGACCCATTGAGCTATGCTGGGTGGTGCTCTCCGAGCACCTTCAGAGTCACTCATACCAGGAAGGTCAATGGATAGAGGTCAGACGAACATGGTCTCAACCTAACCCGCTGCCTTGTGGGTCAGGCTTTTTAGCCAAAGGCTTTGGTTGAGAACCCTAATTGTTCTCCTGTCTAGGCATGGGCGACCTGGCAGTATCCCAGCCCGCATACAACCATGACCATGACTATTATTACGAAAACCAACTCCATAGTGCATCGGCCGTCGCACACGATAAACAGGGTCGCCTTACCTGCTGCATACAGCAGGGCGGGTAAGCGAAAACAAGCTACTGCTGGCCCTACTCTTCAAACTGTTTCCGACCCTTCCCCTCCCCCATCCACTTCTTACAACTCTCCGTCTGCCAATCCCAGCTTTAGAAAAGACCGCGCTGAACATGTTCGAACATTTTCTGTTCGCAAAGATACAGATCACTTTTTGAAACCACGGACCTCTGCTCACGTCGGAGCCATGAATGTTAGGACTCAGACAAATAGGTCAGCAAGCTGCATTGGCTTTAACCTTAGATAGTCTATCTATTGATGTTTGCTGTCTATCGGAAACGCTTTATATGATCCATCTATAATTACTGAACTTACCGCCCCAAACCTTTCAACTCGCTACTTTTTGCGCTGCTCTGGTGATTCTGTAGCTGCCATTTCAGGATAGGCGGGTGTTGGTATAGTGCTGAATTCACGCGTCTGTGATGATGATGATGATGAATCCTATCGATCTCGTGGTAATTTGTTGGGTTTCCATGTCGAGTGTTGCTTTCGTTTCTCTTTTACCAAGTACATCGTTTGGATTAGAACGGTGGTAGCCCACCCTGTGGAAGTATGCTGAACGCTTATAATATTAAACATTTGGAAAAGACCCTCGCTGTTAACTTTATCGAATGTTTTCGTTAAGTTCATAAAAAACGCTGTTTCTGGTTGATCCTCTTTGCTGGAAGCCGCACTGAGATTCGCGGTAAACGCCATTAATTATATTCTGTAGCTGCATCTGTAGACATTTTTTTACGAGCAGTTTGCCGACGACTTTGAAAAGCGAAATTTCTCAATCATTGTCCCAGTTTTTCATCACATATCGCGACAATTTAAGCGTTTCTCTTGTCTCATTGCCAGTACACCGTGCTATTAATTCCTAAAGTTTCAGTGTATTCAAACCATACCACTCATATTGAGAAATCACTTCAATGACTGTCTAGATCTGAATAGCCTGACAGTGTCTCAGCTCTTTAGCTGGACGCCGAACTTGTGCTTTTATGCATACACACAAATCTACTCCAAGTATAATTCTACGTTTAGGTATGAAAAACAGACAAAAGATACACACGACCTGTTTCGGCAGATACGCACCCGACATACATCCTGGCGTTGGGTGCGGCACATTCACCCAATCATACATACCGTGAAAAATTCCAGTTTCCGCATCTTTTTGGATTCGGGGGCTAATTTCAGTCCAATAGTCTTGACCACTTAATATATCGTTACATACAATGACATTTTATTTCTCTCGTTACATTGAATGATCCCCGATGCATGCATCCTGTCTGCATTTCTCTACCCTTAAATTATCCACCCGTCATTCTGGTTTGCACATCACGCTACACTTTAGGGTGTGTATTTGTCTGACCTACCTCAAACGTCAACGCATTCATCTAACATTTTCGGTTCCTTGTACGTCATTTTGTGATCGCACTATAGAATACAGGCCATGTCCAATGTAACACACACTGGACTCGTGTTCAAAACGTTCCATTCCGGCTTTGTTCTGTTTTTTCTCATCGTTGGGCTAAGAACGATGCTACGACTGTCTCTACCACTTTGTCCCTTCATTCGTAACACCATGAAAAGCAGTTTGTGTTGCAATCGGTTAGAGCAGTTTTTGCGTAACGTTTTTGGTTTCTGAAATGCAAGCCTCGTCAGACCAAATGTGAAGGTTATGAGTGAGGAATATGACAAAGTACCATTCCGCACCACCTCTTTTTGAAGTTACGTGGACATGTCCAGGTCCCAAACTCATATTCCAATCAATTGGTTACCTCCAATGCCTCAATTGTTTGCACTTCATCCGCGTGTTGATTTCATCCTAGGTGAACTCCCGATACGTTGGATGTCCCCGGAAGCGGTTCAGTATGGCATCTTCAGCATCCAGTCTGATGTGTGGTCGTACGGGATCACCCTGTACGAGATTGTCACCTTCGGCGTATTCCCCTACAGCGAGATGGGCGATGTCGAAGTTGTGGAGCGGGTCAAACGCATGGAATTCAGCATCGCCGATTTTCTACCCGTCTCCGCACAGAACACGGTCATGTTAGTTCTCACTGCTAATGTTTGTTGTGTGTGTGTGTGTTATTAACCTGTCAATAAGCTGATGATAAAGCAACGTCATCGTCTATGTTGTGCTGGCTGGCTCCGAGGGTCGATTAGCCGGTGTCATTGATGTATCGAATCTCGCTAGCTCCCCTTCCTCGACCGTATGCCGATCGTGAACTAGTCGCCTTCTCACCTTCGAATGGCTTAGACGGTACAAAGTCTTAGTGCATGTACACAACTGACCTCCTTGTCGCCAACACCAATTACGGCTTGGTTCATGTTCCAGGACAAGTTTCGTGAGCGCCGAGTATGTCTTTCGGGGGACGTGGCCAATCTACTGCACACGTTCGCTAGAAACGCGTAGGTTTTGAAACGATGCTCTTGTGGCGTGTTTGAGATTAAAAGAAGTATTCGTTTTAAAAGGTATCACTCAGATCCCACGAAGCTGCTGTGTACCTTAGAGATACCTGATAAAATCTGACCATGTTCACTTCTCCTGTGTTTGTAGCTGGCAACTGATTCGTGAATGCTGTCAGCACCAGTGGAAGAATCGTCCAACGTCAATGCACCAAGTGCTTCAAGTTCTCTACGACTACCCCGAATGCGTTCGGCCCTTCCTCACGGACGATCCCCCCAAGCCGATCGGTACGGCTGAACAACTGCCGGTACGTTTATGCTGGTCCATACCGACCTCCCAATTGGACGAATTTTAAACCGCCGCGTTTCTGTTTGCCCGATTTTAGTTCCAACCGTCCGGATTTGAGTCGGAACGCGCGCCACTTCGTGATCCCTACCTGCGGGGTGCAATGAGTCCGGTTTCCAGTATGCCGGCTGTTCCATTGTATCCGCTTCAATCCTCACGGTCCAGACCTAGTCGGCAAGCGTGCCAAGAATTCGGAGCTGTGAGAGACGATGATTCACTTGGCTCATACAGTGACTCCCGAATAATGAAGCACCACGCTCCGGGGAATCGAGATTTTACTCAACCCTTGTGTACCGAGGAGCAGAGCTTGTTACTTCGACAGTGTTCTTCCAGTGGCGATGAAGAGCGCCCCATGTTTCGGTTAACAACAAACCTTCCCGATTAAACAATTCTACTAAGGCTGCGTGAGTTTAAACGAGTTTACAGAGACTTGCTTTTGTTCTGGTGATGATGCTTTTCAAGTGAGGTGAACAGCAATCAACTAGGTTCAATGAGTAGATCAGAACCAGCAGGGCAACACTTTTGTGCGCGAGATGGATAGAGAGAGAGATAGACAGATAGATAGATAGACAAACAGATAGATAGATAGATAGATAGATAGATAGATAGATAGATAGATAGATAGATAGATAGATAGATAGATAGATAGATAGATAGATAGATAGATGAAGATAGGATAGATAGATAGATAGATAGATAGATAGATAGATAGATAGATAGATAGATAGATAGATAGATAGATAGATAGTAGATAGATAGATAGATAGATAGATAGATAGATAGATAGATAGATAGATAGATAGATAGATAGATAGATAGATAGATAGATAGATAGATAGATAGATAGATAGATAGATAGATAGATAGATAGATAGATAGATAGATAGATAGTGCGAAAAACAGATAGATAGATAGATAGATAGATAGATAGATTGGTAGAAAGATAGATAGATAGATAG
>JACCGJ010012139.1:0-12518 GCA_013407085.1 Atriophallophorus winterbourni
CTACCTGTGGTGGGGCTTTTAAACCTTCAATATACAATATTGTCGTCCCACATCTTGTGATGTTGGTTACCTGCAGTCTACCCATCGCGATTCTGCATATATTTTTTGTAGATTGTATTGCTTGCTTTTGAGAAAAAGACATGATTGTTTGATTGTAATTTTCGAAAGACGTCTCTCGTAAATAAATAATTAACTCACATTAACTCGCATTCCCGGATAGACTGTCGTTGCAATTTTCGTGCCGTGTTTCTTGTGTAACAGTCTAGGAAAAGCGCTTGCATTTAAATTCAATTTTATTTGGTCTAAATAGCGCATATAGCTTCACGGAAACTACAGAATAGTATGGGAACTACTAACAATGTAACAAGCGAAAACGGGATTCAACATCTTGAATCTTGATTGCTTAATGAACAGCTTTATAATCATGGTAATTCTGAGGGTCTTAATTAGCTTTCGTTTACACATTTAAGGGACATTCCTAGATCTATGGTGCCTGAATGTCTAGTTTTCTACGATGTATGGGTTAAAGGCCAAGAAGATATCAAGATTTGTCGTTAAAATGTTTTGATTTTGGACGTTCACAACATATTTCAGTAGATTGTTCTACGTAAAGCAAACTCAATCGCTATAAAATGTCGTCTACAGTTTAGTCGTGAGTGAGTGCACAGTTAGAGTCACAATGTGAGCCTTTGTTTTATGTGAGTATAGAAGTTTGAATATGCATCCCGAAGGGTGATTTGTGGTAGTCAAAATATAGTCAGTCAAAAATCAAGTCAGTGAATGTTCAGTTGATCAAATAAACAGTCGCGACATGGTATGTTCAAAATTCCTGTAATTTTTGAGTACCACTAACCTGTGATAATCTGCAACGCTTTTTGTCTTTTTATAACATTTATTTCATGAAATCAGTCGCTTGGAAGATAAGCGCAGAAAACCAACATCATGGAACAGCAACACCCGGGGTTGAAAACAGCAAAATCGATCTGTTCAAAATGTATGAGTTCCTCTCATGTAGCAATCTTAGATTTTCAGTGACTCAAGATAGTCCACTTACGCAAACATTTATTTATTTATTTATTTATTATTACACAAGTCTTTACAGACGATGTGCCAACAAGTATACCATGAAGAGGGTACATGAAAGAAAAATGTAGGTTTCATGGTTCTTGTTGAAGGCGACATACTACCCGGTTGCCAAGGCCGAAGTAGGAGGTTGGCTTAGGGGACCCCACCCGGAGCGTTTGACTCAAAAGTCTACCAGCAAGGCAGCGGTTTTTTTCCTTCACGAGAGCCGGTGACCATTTTGAGGGTTCTTGCGCCTCTCTTGAAGTGCCTCGGCGATTGTTCGAGTACGCTTCTCTAGCCTTTGCACGACCAGGTGCAACCTGCAAGGCAGCAAGGATTTTTCCTCAGGGTTCACTCCCGAAGCCTTTCCTGCAATCGGGTATGCCGCAAGGCAGCAGAGGTTTGGAATAAGGGTTTTCCTTCCCTTAGATGGATGATGTTCAATACGATCCACATTATAATCCATCATTTTAACATGTCAGCGATAGATCTATTGAATTTTCGAGTGTTATACTTGCTTTGTTTACGTTCCCAAGTGGACTGAACCAGCCCTTGATCGCAATACAACTGCAATCCCGTCCTTCACAGTACTCAAGTCAATTTTACAGTAGCTAGATTGGAGCGGTACATGCACCTCGTATAAAGCTTCTACTCCGTGACCAATTAGAAGTTTGCGGACAAGTTTGCAAACTTCGTTGTTTTAATGAAACGTTTTGTAGCAGACATTTTGAGCCTTCCGAACGGCCGGCAATCAACAACCTCAGGTGATGGTTCTCGAATTACTTTGCCACATCGCATGTGTAAAATAGTATGAAAAGGCGATTGTTATAAAATCTTGATTAATTTTACCTACTGTGATCTACTGTGACAATTTTATCAAAGTATCGTAATTTGCAGACGACATACAGATATGGCGTTGCATCCGTAGCCCAGAAATCTGTCTGCTATTACAAAAAGATATGGATACGCTTCACAGCTGGTCGTTGAAGAACAAACTACCATTTAACTTCAACAAATACAGGATCATGAATGTTGGGAACCGGGTAGAGTTCACATATCACATAGGTTCACATGTCCTTGAAAATTGCAGTGAAGAAAAAGACATGATTGTCTGGATATTCTCCAGTTTAAAAACCTCACTTCAAACTAACACTGTCTTTACAAAGGCAACACGTCTCCTCAATCTACTCAAACTGGTATCTGGGAAATTTTCGTCCAAGATATTCCCAAGGAAAATTTGGACGCCAATAAGTTCTGCAGAGGATTGTGAGAAACTGCAAATGGATTCGGACAGCGTGTCGAATTGGGCGGCCATGAATGACATGTCATTCAACATACAGAAATGTAAGATGCTCCATCTTGGCAAGAATGTTCCTTGGACATAACGATTGGGAACTGAAAACCTAGCATGGAGCTCGTTAGAAAAAGATCTTGGAGTGTGGATTAGCGGGAACCTGAAGAGCACAGCGCAGTGCCATAACATATATCGACGGGCAAACAGATTGTTGGGTATCTTTCAAAGAATATTTGGAAGATTCTCTCGGAAAACCTTACCAAGGATAATGAATGTCTACCTTTGCCCTACGATGGAGTATGTGGTAGAGGTCTGGGCTCCTTGGCTGCGAAAAGACATTGCTCTCTTTGATAAAATCTATCATAGAGCAACAATGTTAGTGATGGGTCTTCGCAATGTTCGGTACACCGAAAGATTGCGACGTCTGGATCTATGCGACTTTACCCAAAGGAGGATACGACGTAATATTATTCTCACTTATAGAATAGTGTCTACCGAAGGACATCCAATAAAACACTTGCTCGATGTGTGTGATGGGAAAGTGACACGCGGACATACCCTATTCCTTTACGTTCCAAGAACCCGTATTGATTGTTGGCGGCATGTGGTGGACTCTACTTGCCTGGCGGCGTTTAAAGCAAAATTGGACTTACATATGCAATCGTGAGCCTTACATTTGATATTCACTATTGCTTTTATACTATTGTATTTTTCATGTTTTTATTCCTTTCCGTAATCCTGTGGTGTTTTAAAGTATTAACCTTTTTAACCATAGATCCTTGAAAAAGGATCATAAATACATACTTGATCTAGCTTACATTTAAGATTACCGGGAGAATCGGTGCCCTCCTCTTTCATCGGCAATTAAAACTTGATTTCAAGAAAGCAACACGTTTCGGGATACCGGAATGCGACTATGTTTCAAACGCATATCTGAAAATGATCTATAAGGATCTCCTAACGAACTGCTGAAGCACAGAGACAGTTTATTTCGTGGTCTTTGATATTTGATATACAAAACCAGAGAGCTGCAATCTAGAAAAAGGATGCTGCTGAAGTTACTTGTAATACACGACCGGAAACTTTTGTATTATTGTACCTCTCTCTTTACGAGAAGACATTGAAGCCTTGTAACGTCTCTGCCAATCCATCATCATACATGTTGGAGCTATGAATACAACTCAAACGTCAATGTATTGTGGTGCTCACATCACCATCCCTTACACACCACTACCGTTTTCTGGCTGTTTGCCGTCATCAGGTGGAGACAGTAACATCAGGTTCAGTGAGCCTTGAAACACTGGAAAACAAAGCGGTAAACAAAGTTAAACTTGTATGCCACTGTTATATAGGGTTCTTACAAAGAACCACGATATTCAAATACAACTCATACGTCAAAGTGATGTGTTGCTCACATCCCCCGAAATTACACTCATACGTCATTCGGATGATACGTCGAGATTGTTTACGAGCAGATGTTTGTTGTCGAAAAATCGATTTTTTACAACTATTGATTTCATAGTTCACCAAATACAATAACAACAACACAAATTCCGTTTTCGATGAGTAACCACGGAATTTGTCGAAGATTGTGCAAGCATGACTATGGAAATGACCTTGAATCAAGAATCAATATTTTATGGTGATAAAAAAGCAATTGCTTTACATGTACCATTGGATGACAGCTATAAAATAATACACAGGATGCAGTCAAAATTCTATTGAAGTGTTTGGTTTGCATGGGTTCATGTGGGGTCACAACCGATCTGAATGATATTCGACTTTTTCATATTCAATGACAGTTTATTTTTGGATGACCAGTTGTACAAAGCATTCAAATCGTTTTGCAGCATCAATCATCAGCATTGCTGATTCACCTCCATACTTTTATATCGTCAGCAAAAAAACCATCTTACTATCATTTGGTATTGGTATATCATTCATATAGACTAGGGATAGTATTGGTCCAAGCACTGAGCTTTGTGGAACACCGTTAGTGACATCGATTTTCTTCAATAATAGGCCGTCCACACGAACTCTGATATGTCTGTTGCTGAGGTAATCACTTATCAATTCATATAGTCTTCCAACAATACCGTGTTTCTTTAGCTTGTTCAAGAGTAAATTATGATCAACTCCGTCGAAAGCTTTAGAAATGTCCAACTAACACGCAGATTACAGCCCCCCACATCTACAACCCTCGTCCAGTCGTCTAAGCTTGTCAGCAAATTTGTTAGACAAGAGCGATTTCTGTGAAATCCATGTTGGGCAACTGACAAAAGTTGGTTCGTTTCCAGATGTCGCACTATTTTCGCGGTTATTATTCGCTCAAAAACGTTTGATACCGAAGACACCAATGTCACCGGCCTGTAATTTTTTTACTTCAGAACGGCAACCACCTTTGTAAATGGCAAGAATGTTCCTTGGACATATCGATTAGGAACTGAAAACTTGGCACGAAGCTCAATTTGGAAAAGACCTTGGAGTATGGATCCCTGGAAGCCTGAAGAGAACGTTTCACAGACATCATTCATGAGCCTTACATACTCTACTCCTTTGATACCATTATATTGTTCACATCTTCATTCATACCGAAATTCTGTAGTGTTGTAAAGTATTGACTTTTTAATTCTTAAATCCTTGGGAATGCTTCTCGTATAGCATTGAATGACAGATATAAAAAATACAGAGGATGCAATCAGAATTCAAAAAATTCAAAAATCAATAATGCCCCTGAATTCTTCAAAATGCAGCCTATTGTCTTTCAACAGCAAGTCGAGCAAAAAATATTATCTTGGTCGCACAGTCATTGAACCCGCCTCCTCCGAAAAAGATTTTGGTGTGATTATCCAATCAGAAGTAGGAAACTCAATGCAATGTCGACTGGCTGCCTGCAAAGCTGAAAACAACTTGGGTCTCCTTAGAAGAGTCATAGGTTCGTTTGACCCCAATATTGCCTGCAAATTGATTTCAACGTACATCCGTCCTCATGTTGAATATGCGATACCGACATGGGATCCTTGGTTGAAAAGAGATACTCAGCTCTATAAGAACTCCACAGCGCAGAGCGACAAAACTCGTATTGGGACTATCAAATTATCCATACGAAACGCGACTTAAATTATTGAATTTGCATTCGGCTGAATACAGACGGAAACGTGGAGCACTAATATTCATTTGGACATTGCTTAATTAAACAAATCATCCTTGCGGTCATTTGTTTCATCTTTCCCATAACACACATCTGCGAGGTCACCAATCGAAACTTTACCAACAGCATAGCAGGTTGAACTGCCACAAATATGCATTTTCCGTTCGCAATGTGCAATTGTGGAATATTTTACCTACTCGTGTGGTGCAATCTGGAACCATTGACGTTTTCAGGAAATCACTAGATGTCCACATGGACAAGTATGTTTTTGATGTTTGACAATAATCTAACAATATTTTGATATTTTTTACCATCCGACCCGATGTATATTTTTGTGGGTCTTGTAAAGCATAGCTTTTTACCTGCATATAATCTATGAATAAATCTAAGAATGTACCATTGGATGACAGCTATAAAAATACAGAGGATGCAGTCAAAATTCTATTGAGGTAGTGGAGTGCTCTTTGATACAAGCATCCAGTTTCGATGTGAAATCACGCATCGTATGCGCGTTCACAATATCCTGTGATAGTGAATTCCACAGAAAGCAAATACACACCGAGAAGAAATGCCGTCTACAATCGAGTCTTGATTGCAGTACAACTGGGATCATGTAATCTATAGTTGGATGGATTTAAGTATTTATAATTCAGGGATCGTTTTAGGAGAGAACCGCTCAAATATTCTTCTCAGCATTCCCAAGGTACGCCTGCAGAATACTTTTTGGCAATGCCTATTCGGTTTTAGCTTATTAGTAATCCAGATATCGAGATGCTTCTCAGTGGGGGTCAAAGTCAGGTTTTCATGACCACAATGATATGTATGCTCGTATTGTCGGTCAAGTTGTAACATTTTACATTTACGTGTGTTACGTATCTTCAAATGCGTTTACTCAGCAAGCCTCGTCATCCTCAGGTTTTTGTTAAACTGCTGGACTATTTCCCAACAAGCAAATGATGGTTTTGTTTGTCGAGCACGGGACAGTTATAACCAAGGGGTTGAACAAATTATTTCGCATTTGCATGCATATCCATCACATACACCCCACCGAACTAAGTGTGAAAATATTCATTTGGAAATTGAAAACATGTTTGTTATGCGATTATTTGCATCCGTGTATTATGAATGAATCAATGGTCATCCACGTTTGGTTTATCTCTGAATCCTTCAAAATGCAACGAGATGGTATTTTCCAACATGACTGGACAGCGTTATCTAGCCCTTCATGATGAAATTCCTCGCGTTTCGTTCAACGGCTCTGTGTTCGAAAGATGTTACAGCTTCAAGTATCTTGGCATAACAATATCTGACAATCTTAGCTGGACCAAACATGTAACAAATCAATTCAAAAAGGTGCGCCAAATGTCATTCTATGCACTTCGCCTCCGTTCTCTCTCCATACCACTAAAAGTTATTCAACTTTTTTGTTTTTTCTTGCATCATTCCACACCTCCTTTACGCTTCCCCCGTAATTTTTCCTGGCCTTTTGGAAAAGGATTTTATGATGATCAGAAGAAGTATTAAGCTTATCTCAAGATTGAGTTGTGTTCCCGCTGATGACATTCAGGACACTAATGTTGATCGTCACTTTTGTGAATGCAACAGGTTAATCGCAACTATTTCTTCTGATTGTTCACATCCACTGAAAAAAAGCCTTGCTTCTTGTGAATCTTTTCCTCCACCCGAAGTTACTATGTCATTCCCTATTCGAGAACTAACAAATTTAGAAACTCTTTTGTTCAACACTTGGCTCGATACATGGTTGATCAGTCGAAAGCTGTTGTGGAGTTAAAGAAGCGCTTGACAATTTTTAAATGACGCTGAAATGTTCCAGTTATTCTCCAATTTTTATTTTTCTAATTCGCCTCACATTTGTCTAGCCTATGGTAACCTGACACTTTATTAGCTCAAGTATCATTTCATTGTGCTGCACTTTATACATTTTATCATATTTGTATTTTGTGGAGAAAATAATGTATTGCTGAAAATTCGTGTACACGAATAAAGCCATTCTCTTCTTCTTCTTCTTCTTCTATTAACTCATGATGAATCAAGGCATGAGTATGTCTCCTTGATAAGTGCGAACAGTACGATTCCGGTCGTAGGGTGTGTGTGATGAGATTGCATGCAAATACAGCATTTCGTTCATGGTAATGGGTTTAAACCTAATCTGCATGTCTTCGGGCACATTGAACAGGTTGGTCGTGTCAACCGCATCTAACAATGGCATACACTGTTTCAAGCGCATGCGGATCCTGATACACTCAAATCTCGGTACTATGCCATCTCGTTACTATGCCACTCTCGCTATTGTGCCAGTTTTGCTCAGTCCCGACAAAATTCAATACAAAATAAATTTACTATGCCACTCCCTACTCTCGTTACTATGCCACTATCCTGTGACTATTGAAAAGTGAATTTTTGCGCATTTTACGCATATAGTCAGCCGGTTTGAAGGTCAATCACGCGATGTTTCTCCCTGACGCCGGTTACAACAAGCCAATCACCTCACGCACAACGACAAGCCTCTTTCCTACTCTTGCTTCAAGTATCGATAGATAGACCCACGAAAGCGCGCGCACAAATAGACACTCACAACAGTGACATCGTTATTTCTCGAAGCCGACGAAAGCCTCGCGACTGGCGGGTCAGTCACGCTGGAGGAGATTGTGGAGGAGATGCTGTACAATGAGGAGGCGGTGGAAAGCGAAGACGAAGTGAACGTCGAGAAGGAAATCGTTTTGTTCGAGGAAGCCCAGCGTGATTGGATCACTGTCCGAAAGTTCATGCAGCAGACAAGCGGGAAGCCCGGTGTGATGCAAGTGTGTGATCGGCTAGACAACGAGATGACCGAGATCTGACGAAAGAAAACGATTTTTGAGAGCTTTGGACTGATCGATTGAGCAAATAAATGATGGACTTGAGAAAATAAAGTCGTTTTTACAAACCCTCGTTACTATGCCACTCTCGCTACTATGCCACTCTTGCTCGGTCCCGACGGGTGGCATAGTATTGAGATTTGAGTGTACTACTGTTTCTACCTCATGAGTGCAAACAGCAGGAAACCGGTCGTGGGGTGTGTTTGCGATGGAAATGTATGTAAATGAGCATTTTTGTTCATGGGTTCAACCCCTGTCTATATAAGTGTGGACTCATGTGATTAAACAGGCTGATCATACCAACCTTATCCAACAATGGCATACAAGCACAAACATTGTGTACCATTCTTCCACTCTTTCAAGCGCATGCGGATCCTGATCCTACTGTCCCTACCTGATGAGTGCAAACAGCACGAAACCGGTCGTGGGGTGTGTGTGATGCAGATGCATGTAAATGAGCTTTTTGTTCATGGTGCTCACATCCCCATACCTTACACACCACTTCCGGTTTCTGGCTGTTTGTCATCATCTGGTGGAGACAGTAAAATCAGGTTCAGTGAGCTTTGAAACAGTGAAAAAGAGGTAAGCAAAGTTAAACTTGTATGCCACGGTTATATGTTTAAATCCAGAATCAGAAAGTGAATCCTGGTGTGTAAGGGATGGGGATATGAGCACCATTGGTCTTTTATATGCGCCTTGAGCGCTTGGCCAAGAATCACTTTCTGATTCTGTAGAAAAATTGCCATTTCACTGATCGGACACATGGCAACGTAATGTGGCGATTTTAAACGATTCCGATAGCGTAAATCGATTATTATTTTATTTCACACGCTACAACATCGTTCATCAACACAACTCCAGTATATGTCAGCACACTCATTAACTCTCATTTACAAAAAAAACGATACTTTTTCTAGCCTTTCAAAAAAACAAAATTCGGCACCGTGCACTGCGTGGAAATTATCGATCAAAACACCACAGTACGGGTCACAATTCATGACCAAGCAAGCCACACTAGACCGCTAGGCAAATAAGACCGTTGAATAAAACAACCAATCAGGTGCGCATACGGGAACCAATCAGATTGATGATCGATATGATTTGGACATACACATGGTTTGCACCCCAGAAATCGCGTCACGTGATCAAAAGGCAGTCGAAGTCTCACTAGCATGCTGATTCGTGCTGCAGATTGTGGTCAATTCCATGACAATTTGCGCACGTTTGAATTGAAATAAAAACGTGGAAGCGATCGATAATTGATTGCTGGTTTTCGCAGAACCGTTTTTGTAGTTTTGTTTACAGATATTTACTTCAGAAATCTCTGGTTGGTGTGTGAATTTGCGAGAGAAACTTTAATGAAAGTCGATATTTTCGTGACCCGAAAAATACAGATAGAATGAGGTGGATGACAGTATTCAATTTTTCAACGACTGCCTTCTTTAAACATCATTAATTAATTGAAGTTTTTAGATGATTAGTTTCTGGCCTAAGTTCACCGTCCACACATATGTGCCAAGCCAATTGAAATATTCATAATGGGAGCACTGAAGTTGAGTTTCGTGCTTATTTGAGCTCATCAGCAGTGCATATCGTCCGCTTCTGGTGGGATTCGAACCCCCGACCATCAATCTTGTAGTCCCACGCCTTAGAATCGAAGCTACCGCCTATCCATCGCAAATAAGCGCTCATAAATCTTTCTCCAGACTGGCACACTTGAGTAGCAGAGATGTAACCCAGGGCCAGTTCGCCATGGTTAAATATCTTTTGTCTAGGAAGCAAGTGCACGGCAGTGTTTTGCTATATACAAAAAGTCCTGCCAAAGCTTAGCATTGCTCAGAAAGATTTTCGGTAGTTTCACAAAGCAGATAATCCCACGGATAATGAACACCTATATCCGGCCAACAATGGAGTACGCTGATCAAGCATGGTCCACATGGTTACAAAAGGACATGACCTTGCTGCAACGGGTATACCACCGCGCTACAAAACTGGTGACCGGTCTATACAACCGGATTGCAACGCTAAACCTCTTTGACTTTTCATACCGTCGTCTCAGGGGTGACTTGTTCCTGCTGTTCAACATTCTGCATACAGTGGAACACCCACTTGAACATCTGTTTCAGCGGCAAGAAGCACGTGGTAGCAGATCTCATGGCTACAAGTTAATTATTCCACACTCCAGATAAAATCGTCGTAGGTTTTTCTTTGCTGTCAGAGTTTGTTTTATATGGAACTCTCTTTCCCCATATATCAGTTGTGCATAAATGCTGAACATGTTCAAGGCTTTACACCTTTACCCCATTCAACCGGTTGAAAACAATTTCTGCCCCATGTATTTTTACGTGATTCCCGAACTGATCATTAAGCAAACAAATCCCGGTTTTACTACCCATGTTATTCATAATTCCCATATTTTTCTCTGGTTTTTGTAAAGCTATGTGCTTTTTAGACCATTAAATTGAATTGAATCGAAGGGTGAACTTGACAAGTATATGTTGACCAAATCCAACCTCGCACCTGAATACACAAGCTAACTTTCCGTATTGATAAACTATTTGTGTTGTTTTATGAATTCCCTATATTTGTATCCTATGGTTACTGTAAAGTATTTGCTTTTTGAACCATTAAAACTTTGAATTAATTTGAACTTTCAATTACTTTGAATCTTCACGACACCATGGTAACCAGAGGCTGGCTTGCCGAAATACCTCCACGTGGTGCCAGCTGGGTGGGCTCGGTTCTCCGAGCTCAGCGAAAGGTTTCGGCGGTGGTGTCTGAGGGTGTGGTGGGTTTTCGCCTGGCAAGCGTTCTCCCTATAAAAAGCCACAAAAATCCAATGATGACACCACGACGCGGCGGATGTGACTCGCCGCTTCAAAAGTCACTGCCCCTTGTCCTTTTAAGGACATTGTAATGGTGCACCGGCAAAAACTGATGTCACCAACCTATCAACGGGGTTATCGGGCTCCGAACTGGAAATTCCCAGAAAAGGGCGTATGAACCGCTTCGTCGGTCACCGGCCACCGATAGGTGCGAACCCCTCTCGCTCCACTGCCTTGTGGGTAAAGGCTCGGGTGGGACCCCCTAAACGAAATCTCCCCTACTTCGGTGTAGGCAACCGGGTAGTATCATGCCTACGTTCAACGATGCCGATGACAACGCTTTGTACCCCCTTCTCGCTTTGTACATCTCATTGTTTATGTTGAACGGCACTATATCTGTATCAGATTGTGCAAAAATAAATAATAATAAACCAGAGGAACATCTGGGATGATACATTTGGTCAACAATGTGGAGTTGCAACGACGATGTTGAAGGCAACTTCGGCTTGCCAAACGCAACTTGGTCTCTGAATGTTTCGCCCTGGTTGTCTTATTAAGCCTTTTTCTTGATTGGCACTAACAACGGGTTGAGAATGAAGGGCTTCGTTGTATTTTTCACCGATTTATGATTGCCATGTGTTCAAAGGATACTACTTCTCTGACCCCAGCCCCTAGCCTTCGCCTGTCAGTAGAAACAGTGTCGCCACGACATCGTAGCACACACGTAATCAATCATTCGGTCAATAGTGACCGTGGACACATAAAGCGAGTTTCTTTTACCAGACATTTCGTGTGATCTTCAGTCAATAAACAAAACCGGTTTAGTAACGGTCGAAGTTCTCTCCAATCCACGAATGCGCTGACTATGTTTCCGAAGTGCATAAGGTGAAAAGTTCGAGTCAAGAGCTTATCCTCAAAATGCATTTGGGGTTGTGCTAGACTTGGAACAACCTCTCAATTCAATAAAAATATAAGGATTAATGATTACAATAACGCTGTAAACACAACGCAGTGGATTTTCAGCTTTTACTCAAAAGTGGTTGCAGATTTTAAGAAGTGCGCTCAGGAGAAACATGCCATTTTGAGCTCTGTGCTCAGAAAAACCAGCTGTAAATTTCGGCCATATTGTATGCGTGAAGGATCACTTCGAGGCCCAATCCCATACTCTGTCTGAACATCCATTTTGATATTTGAAGATATTCGAGACCAATTGGGAGTCCATAATCATGAAAATGAAGTTTGCAATAAATCGGTTATAGCAAGTTTTTGGTAACGTTTCGCCTTCTGAACACAGAAGCTTCATC